>JALPQD010000032.1:234663-322571 GCA_023101885.1 Typhlomys cinereus | reverse complement strand
GCATCAGTGTCTTGCCCTAATTGTCCTCACGCTCCCCAAGCTGAAAACTGGCCAAATCCGGGGCATTGCTGACCAAAGGAAGACAGGAGCACAAAAGACCCAGACCTTCTAACAAGAACCTCCCAAGACAGGTGGACCTTTTCTCCACCCAGGTAGAGGAAATTCTTGACTTTCCTCACCTTTTTTCAAAGGGAAGGGGGGAAATCTAGATTATTTATTGTCCCATCCTTCATTTTGACAGAAAATAAGTCAATAAAGTTTTGTCATTTTTCAGAACTTTCTAAATAAGAAAAATATTTCTATTTAGATGGATGAAGAGCTAACGCTATAGATAGTGGTATGATATTCTAGAAAAAGAGCTTAAACTTAAAGCAAATCCTATTAATCTTTTCATCTTATTTTGATTTTTCAGGGTATTTTGTATTTGTTGAAATCTTTGAAACTATGCTATCATATGGAAATATGCTTTGTGATGTTAAAATTTTACAACATAAAAAATTAGAAAGCCTGGTCGGAGGATTTAGAGAAATCAAGCTAAAGTTGCAAACTGAGTTGCAAACTTCCTTACTGCTGACTAACTTTCAAAATCCCAGAAAGTGTTGTTTAGTCTTCTGTGCAAGAAAAGACACTAATAATCTTACTTAGTCGTGATCCCGGCTAACTACAGTATCAACTTGCCAGGAAAAAATACACACCTGTGCAATAGTGGCACAACTGTCATGGACATTACCAACTGCTTTCTGATTGAAGTCAAGACCCTTTACACAGCAGAGAATATAGGCCTGATATTGTAAACTCAGTTCAAAATCTATTCCTGGAGAGATCACAACCCTAAGGGGGGGCTTACTACACGGTTTAAATAAATGGACATAGTATCAAACTGACTTCTCCATATCTTGTTTATATCTATAGACAAATGCTTTTAACCCTAATCAGAGAAGCTTTTCATTACGGATAACAGCAGTGAAAGCAGAGGCTGATAACTGCCCAAGATGCTGAAGTAAATGATGGTCAGGGTCCAACGTTTAAGACACTTAGAGCACAACCTCTAATGTCCAGGGAACATTGTAGAAGAGAAGAGAGAAAAAAATGCAAAAGCTGGAAGATGGGGAGGAGGACTTCGAAATGGTGCCCTCTAGACAGAATACAGACATCGTAATTAACTCAAAACAGCTGTAGTTACTTATATTGACCTGAACAAGTCTGTTTTTGAGAGATAGCAAAGGTCATGAGCATGGACCAGGGAGCCCCATAAGCTCTCATGATGTGTAATGTGAGTGACTTTCAGTGCTTCGTTTTTCCCAAGGGTGTTGCTCAATTGTGGTGTAACCACTTCAATTAGAACATTCTCTAGCCTTATGAAAATCCTCATACCAGCGTAATACTGTGGAAAATTGAAAGAACAACAGTAGACTTGGTCCTGGTTCAAATGTGATTTCTCCTGAGAGCGTCTGGAATTTGCAGTGGGTTAATGAAAACTTTAGTCACTGTTTCAGTTCATAGGCGCCCCCTCCGTTTCCCCAGCTCATGGAATCTTTCCACTACTTTTGGAATGCAGAGAGAAGCATGCAATAGTGGGCCCAACCTTTGAGATGGGGTGGCTTATTAGTATGATTATTATTTTTTGCTTTCTTTTCAGATGTGTTACTTTGCTGACTGTGGCACCAGAGTGGCTGAGATAACGACCAGCAGTCTGACCCATATCATCTTGGAAACAGAGACTGTTCAAATCAGAAGTTGACAAGTGTGTCAGAGGGATCTGAATTAAGGAGCCCACCATCATGGGAGAAGGAAAGGTAAACCATGTGGCACTCCTTAATGCTACATGAAGGTAGAGGAAGACAGCAACTACAAGTCTCTACCTCCCTTCCATGGGGCCAGACATCCCTCCTCTGAAGTTCCTCCTTCTAGTCAGATCACTGGTAATGAACAAATAGGTATTAGAGAAGACCAAGTTTTTCATCGATGCTCTTATTACATAGCTGTTTTATTGTTATTATTGTGGGGTAATTAGGAACACTCAGAGCACAGTCAATGGAAAGATGATGTCAGATCATGGTGAGGAGTCTGTGGACAGGGACCAGAATGTCTAAGCAAACCCAAAAGGAGCCAGCAGATGTTTACTGAGCTGATAATTTGTGCCTTTAAGGAACTAATTTTCCATTTGCTAAACTACTCTTGTCAAGTGATTTTTTAGGGCAAATGATTCTTATTGTAGTTTATCTGCATGTTGCTGATAAATGCGCAACCACATAACTTAAGGGGCCAAAGTGTTTTATTCCTGTTTACAATTCTCATCTACCTTCATAGTCCAGCTTGGCCTGAGAGAGTTCATACCAACATTAGAAACTAAGGGAACTGGCCATACAATATCCAAAGGAATTGCTGAGAGAGGAGCAGGGACCCTCACTTGAGGCTGCATAAGTATGCCAAAGCATGCCAAATTACTGAATCAGCCCTCTCTATCTTACTATCTGCCTAGTTCCATCTACCATGGACTAGGTCTTCTCATTTTGATTAGATAATTGCCTGCAGACTTGCTTAGGGTTTCCCTGTGCCCAGAAGTGTCAAATTAACACCTGGATGTCAATCATTGTTATGATGCTCTGACAAACCACAGAACCATTGTGTATTTTTATCTATAACAGGAACTTTCTTATAACACACCTTCCAGAAGTGGTTCTGAGCATGGATAAATTGTATTTTGTACCAGTTATAGTAGACAAGTATAAACTTGACAATTTTGATAATCAAGTCTTTATGTGTACCTACGAAGAATTATCTAGAAAGGCAAGCCCCGGACATTATCTAATTCCCAAGTAATTATCTGTGGAGATTATCTAATTGCTGTGAGAGATTATCTAATTGTTCTGAGAAAACCTAAACCACAGTGGATAGGGCTATTCCCTGGTCTAGTAGATATGATAGAGAAAGCTGGATCAGAATTTCTGTAGACTGGCAAACAAGAAAGTAAGCCTCTCTCTCAGCTCTTCTTGTAGCGATTACCTGGGTTTCTAAAGTTGGTATGAATATTTCTGCAATCAAGACAATGAATTATAACCAAGAATCTGAACATGAATAAATCCCTCATTTCCCTAAAATGTTTGGTGTCTTATTTATAACAGTAACAGAAGAGTAACAGAAACAGGTGTCTATCAGATTCTGGGGACAGGTGCAATTAGTTAAGTTTAGAAGGCCTATTTATAACAGCAAGTACAAATGAGACATGTTTCATGCAAAAATATATTGTCTGTCTTGGCAAACATTTTCAGAGAGAGATTAGGCTGGAGATAAAGAATACTGAGTAACATGGAACATTCTCTCCATTTCCACCTTTCCTTCAGGTCATGGATATAAATTACAACCCTGGCCTTTGCTCACCCTCTCATAACTTTCTGGCCTCTGTTCCCATTCTCTGAACATGAGAGGAATGGAAGGTTATTTGGAAAGTCATTGGTCTGAGGAGTTATACTGCTTTGGTTACCAGGGAATCTTGAATTTCATCTGTCCTTCAAAGCAGCAGGCAAACAGACCACAAGGAGTCAATTGGTGAGCAGAGCAGAGATGAGAAGCATCTGGCAAATCAACTTCATGATTTGTTGCTTTACAAAGAACGGACCATGGGTGGATTTTAAATTCCGCTCTTAATACACGGCTGATGTCTGTGGCTGTTTTCAAGGAAACCAAAGTAACCAGCAGCTCCCAATGTGTGAGGGAGACTGTGTCCTCACATGGTGAATTGAAGAATTCTGTTTTTCTCTGTTCTCAGATGTCTGTCTTAGAGCCTGGCAGAATTTCTGGTGGTGCATCTAGTTTCCACTGTATCACAGAAGTAACTTGATTGTCACTGTGGACTCTTTTCTTTGTACCAGGAAAATGCTCAGAAAATAAAGAGTATAAGCTGTAGGAAACCAGATGAGTGAGGGAGACTATCATTGCTTCTCTGTAGAAAGAGTGAGAAGCCCTCAATCCCGGGCTCCTTGATCCTTAAAAGTATTTTCCTGGGAGTTTGCTAGATTTGTAGAACTTCAGGTCCCAGAGTGTGGTATCTAGATTTGGAGCACTGAGCTAGGCAATATGTATTGCTTCCTAGTGGTACTGCTATCTCGAATTCCCAACTGTGCAGATTATTGGATGGTAAGGGAAGAAGGCAAAGTGAAAGACCAAGTGAAACACAGGACTTAGATATCTAGCTCTTCATATATAAATTAGGACTTCAAACCCGAAGAATGCAAGTTACAGAAAGCAAAGACAGTTTCTCTTTAGACACATCTAAGCTCTTTGCCAGGCAGACATGAAGAGAACCTTGCAAAAAGCACCAGACGTGTTGGGGTGTGAATTTTGAGTCTTTACTGTGTGACATCTGTTTGGCTGCCATGACCTTCAATTTAACAAACTATGGAAACTTCATTATGGCATTCTACTCATATAATGAGGAAAACTAAGTCTGTCTCAGCCCCTAATCCCCTAAAGGAATGCAGTCCCTGACCACACTTTCCTATATAGTAGTTTACACATAAAAAGTGGACAAAGATATTGATTCCCTGTAAGCTAATATAATGAAGTTTCCCTTGATACAAACAATATCAAGACCCTCCAGTTATCTCAGATCTTTTGAGTAGAAATAAAGACTATGTTAAAGTTTTATCTGGGTAAATGGATTTCTTCCTGAGCATGCAAATCAACCTTGAATGGTCCTATGTAGATTCGGGACCATTGGTGAATTAAAGTCAGCTTTGTTTTGGACTTTCAGTAGAAAGAAGTAGTGAGAAACAAAAATAAACAGAGAAGTAAGAAAGTAGGAGGCACAGAGAGAAATTGGCAAAATAAAGCACCCTGGTGAGTGTCAGTTTACCTACTTTTGTTAATAATAACCATCACACAGACAATTGATTCCTTATGTAATATGGCGTAAAAAACAAGACTTTCACCTGGGGAGGTTGAGGCAGATGTCCCAGGTTAATCTTGCATAACTTACTCATTCAATACTCATATTGCATTCAGCCAACAAAACATATGTATCAAAATGCTTCGTATTGTCCCTTATTGTTGATGCTGGTATCTCAAACCTTAGCATTAGACAGTAATTGAACTCAAGTAACCATGGCAAGAAAAACTGTTACAGTTTAGAAGAGGACTAGGGTGTAGAATGAGTCTTGGCTGTAGCTATATCTGCTTTCAGATCAGTGTATCTTGCATCTTGTCCAACCCTACACACTTGGCCCTTTCCTTGCTCATAGGTTTTGTAAATGTGCACATGAAGATGTTTTCTCATTCCTAGGGGTTTGGCTTCATTGAGAAGTCAGTCATGGAGCCAAGATACCAGAGAAACCAACTATTTTTGCCTAAGAGTTTAGTTTATCTTGTGATTGAGGATGGGAGGGGAAAAGCTAAATAGACCCCAGTGTGTGATTTAGCTGATAGGTTATTTAAAACAACTTGAAAACATTAGATAAGTATTATTTATGCCATAAAGTCAACACAGCTCTATTACATTGTGTTTTGCTCTTATGGGGGTGTTGATTCTCATAGTTCCTTTTATCTTTCTAGAAACTCAAGGCATGTGTACATGACAGAAGAGAAATTCTATGGGGCTGGGGAGATAGTTCAGGGGTTAAGGCCTTTGCCTTGCAAGCAAGAGGGCCTGATTTCAGATCATCAGATTCCACATTAAAAAAAAATGCGCTGGGCAGATATGACAACAGTTTGTAATTTTGACCCTTGGAAGGCAGAGCCTGGGAAATCCCACAACGAAGCAATTAAGAAAGCAGAGTAATCCAGAATGATTCCTGATTTCGCCCTTCCCAAACACACACCACACACACAACACACACACACACACACACACACACACACACACAAAACAAAACAAACAAAAAAACAAAACAGAACAAAACGAAAACCTGTGTGTGCCTGTTACCCCAGCTTTGGGAAGAAGAAACAGGAGGATACTAGGGCTTGCTGCCAGCTGATAAGCTCCAGCTTCAAAAAGTAAGGTGCAGAGTATAGAAGAAGATGTCTGACTTTGATCTCTGGCCTCTACATGGGTGTAAAACCTCTGTAAACACACGTACATGGCACACAAATAAAAAAAATGATCTGAACATCATTAACTTTTGTTTTTATTCAAAGTAAGACTGCAGAGCTCCTTGTGGTTGTAGGTTATTCTGGGTGATGATTGTACTAAAGTGTGCCTTGATTACTTAGAATGGCGACTCTTTAAGTGTTTTCTAAAATAAAACTCTTTCATGGTGTGTGCGTGTGAGTATCTTCACATGTATATGCATGTATGTGGAAGAAACAACATAAAAGTAGATTATGACAATATTAATTTGTCCAAATAAGTAAATAAAGAGTGACATCTCTGTGAGGAATTGCAAAGATTCTATTTGTTAAGACATCCCACAGAGTGGCAGTGCGGAGAACCACTAGCAGCCAAAAGGGACACAAACAAAAACATAGAGAAATGTTTCAATGATAGAAAAAAAATACAAAGAAAAAAATGCTTATCTCATAATTTTGACCATAGCTAGATTAGATTTAACAGGACAGGCCAGCAACATAGCTCAGGAGATAAGGCGACTGCTCACAGACCTATGACCTGAGTTCAGTCCCATAAGCCAACATCAACATGGTAGACAGAAGTGGATTCCAAAAGTTGTCCTCTGATCTCCACCTGTGCAACGTGGCATGTATTCTCTGTCTATTTCTCTTTCTCTTTTTCTCCCTCTTTCTCTCTCTCTCTCTCTCTCTCTATTTTCTCTCTCTCAAATAAATAAAATATTAAAAAATGAGGACATGTTTATTCAGTTCTTATGTTATACCAAGCAATCTGTGAGGTCAGAATCATGAAACTACCAGAATCTTCTTTTCAAATCTAACGAAAGACAGCCCTTGTCCAACTTTGACTACAGATTCTTCTTGGGGATTCTGCAGGGAATGGGGAAGACAGATGGCTTTTATGTTTCTCTGCCCTTTTAAACCTTTTAACAGAACGAAATGACACCATACTCTAAATATCTCTGTTAGTGGATATGGCATCTTAGAACACAACTCTATCTACCTCTCCTAACACACATGGTAACAGAATTTTGGCTTGTCAGCTAACTTAAATGTGTAGAAATAATTCAGGTCATGAAAACTGAGAAAAGAAGGTACCATACCAAGAAAAATCATATAGGCACTTTTTTTTCTTAATTTTGACCAAGTAATTTGATCATTACAAAAATATAAATGTCTGCTTAGGTTTCTCTATGAGCACTGGTGAAAAACAATTAACCTTAAGAGACAGTAACTTCAAGACATGACTTCTGGAGTCTGATCTGAAAGGTTTAAACAATCCCCATGTTATAATGCTGCTGTCGCCTTCACTCTTGAGCTAAGCGGTTTTATGACTATTCCTTCCCCCAATTCTCACATTAAAGACTACAGTGGCAGCCTAAAAATAATTCTGTTGGTTTCAATTTTTCTTAAATTAACTATAATTCAACAGCATAAAATAATTAAGAGTAGTTGAGTGTTCAATATTCAGCAACCTATACATCACACATGCTGCATTTGCTCTGTCAGTCAACATCGGCAACCAAGTTAGGAGAAATTAAACCATCCTGCTGATACACCCAGCTGAGCCTGTAGTTTGGCAGGATACATGAAACTTACTTTTTTGCTCCCCTACAATTATATAAAAATATATAGGGGTACTTTCAATGATTATCTTCTTACTTTTCCTTAATTCTAGTGGATTTACATGGGTAAAATAAAATACTTTGCATTTCCTCCTTCCATATGTAATGACAACCCTAAAAAGGCAGCACTAATAGCCTCAGGAAAGGAAGAAAGTATACAAATATTATACTAACGTGAGAGGCAGCCTGCTTGGGGAAGTCACCTATAATATTAAAATACTGTCCCCAGGTGATTATGAATGGATTGATCTGAAAGGAAAGCAGAACACACTGGCAGGTGTCAAAGCTTTTCAAATGATACTACTGTAACTTGTAGAAACTTTTCACTTTGTAAAATACTTCACTCGTTTCCTGTATTAAAATATCAAAGTAAAGTTCACATATTTTCATCCAAGCTACAGTTGGAAGGTGATCAACTGGTTTGTATTTCATCAACTTTCATGAACACATATATCTCATGAAATCTTGTGAAAATGTCAGCTCTGGTCAGAAGCACAGGAGGGAGGTGTGGCCAGTCCGAGGATCTCACTTTGGGTAGCAAGAAAGTCATCGTCTAACAGTAACAGATAAACTGTGGTGCAAGATGGGGCTGGAGAGGTGGCTCAGAGGTTAAGCCTCTGCCTTGCAGGCGGAAGGTCCTGAGTTCGGATCCTAGACCCACGTATAGACGCAGGGTGGAAGCGGGGGCGGCCTGCGTTTCTGGTCCTGGTAGGGCGGAGCCTGTGAATCCAGGGGCAGAGTAAACAAGGAGGAGGTGGAGGCAGTCCATGGTGGTTCCCGAATTCTTCCGTGGTTCTACACACACACACACACACACACACACACACACACGTACACATACAATTGAATAAATAATATAAATAAATAAATAAATAAATAACTGAGGTGCAAGGACACAGACTCGGTGACTCCTTTAAGGGAGTACTCTTGACAAAGGGGGGAAAACATGACTTGTATCCAACATACTAACTGCCCTCACATTCTTCATGCAGACATTTTCATGGGGAAGCATTCATTTCTTAAAATTAACAAAAATATTCATAATATTATATATGTGGAGGACAAAGGGAAACATCAAGAATCATACTGGACTGCTTTTCCACCTTATTACTTTGCACTATGAATTCCAAGTTTCCACCTTCCAGGGCCAGGTATACAGGCCACTATCATACTTACCTGGCATTTTGGGGGAGACCCGGAGATTTGAACTCAGGTCCTTTTACTTTCAAGTCAAAGGTTTTAATCCCTGAGTCATCTCCCCAGCACCTAATTAATGTTTTTTGTGTGAAGTTTGTAAGAAATTCAGTTGTAATAAGATTTGGCAGTGTAGAATATAAAAACTGTTTCACAGTATGGAGTTAGTATCAAGAAACAAGAATGACAGCTCCAATTCATACAAATAAGAATCTGTTTTTGTGGTTTTTGTTTTTGATGCAAGAGACAAAAACGTATGGTAAGAGAATAAAGCAAAATAAAAGGAAAGGAGCAATAAGTAAACTGCCTAACTACACAAGAAGGATGGTACACAGAGAGAGATGAAATAACAATAGATGAAATAAAAGAGCTTGGGCTGACCAAAGGAAAAAAAGAAGAAAAGTCAAGAACTGGAAAATTAAACACAGATTCTAACATAAAAGAAAATGCAGTTGCATGGAAGAAAAAGAAAGGAAAGGCTAATGAGATGGAAGGATTCCCGGAAAAGAATCGTGTAAAGTGGATTGCAAGAAACCAGAAATCCTGGGAAGGTAGAGCATTGCAGAGGAACATGAACATGTAGAGAAAAGTATTTATCTTATTTAGAATAAAAAATAGAAAAGAGGTTAGATTTCATTTATTGTGGGTTTTTTTTCAATTTAGATTTTTAAAAAAAGTCTAATTCCTCCCTTACCACTGGCACATGAATCACTGGCAAAGTCCCAAGAGGAGAAGCAAAAGCTCTTCTGAGTTTACCATCACCCCACTGTGGGGACCTGAAACAAGAATGAGGTTCAGCTGCATCCAAAGGCATTCTGCTTTTCTTGTGGAATGTAAAATGTCAAGAAACCTGAAGCATTTCTTCATGCAGGTAGGCATGTTTACTTTCAGCATGAGATACAGGCTTCTTAGAAACCCTGTGTTCAGCAAACCCAGCACCTGCAGTCATCCAGTACTCACAACGCTGGCCTTCTGGGGGTGCATTTTCTCTTGAAATGTGTCTATGAAAATGGATGGAAACCAGTGGATACAGCTGATCTAGTTCTGGCCATTCTGTCTTTCAGTCAATGTAACACTAAACACAGTTGGTGCACAATTGCACCTATTATGACTGTGAGAAAATCCATGTAATGGTTCATTCTCACTGACCATCTCCATTACCCGACTATGGTTCATATCCAACTTAAAAAAACTACTATGTTGATAACAGAAAAGTAAAGATCGGTTAAGCTTTCTCTGGAATAAATCAAATATTGAACATGCAAATGTTTACCATAACCGCTCAGATGATAGAAATGGGCAATAAGAAGATGAGCACATGTTTTCTTAAGAGGTGGGTTCATTTCTTTAGCAGAGTCTAATATTGGGTACTTTCATGACTGTAACAAGAAATGCAGAATGTTACCCATGATCTCTGTATGTATGTTGCATGGTTAATTGTTGCCGTTGCTGCTATTGTTATCTGCGATTCTGTTTTCAGATCCCCATTCTTCAAAGATGAAAAACTCACTTAGGAGATCAAAAAGTAAAGGAACAAATATAATGGCATGAGACAAATGGCTCCATCACAAGTAATGGCATTCATTTAAAAAAATCAAGAGCAATTTATACTTTTGAGACACATATGAAAGTGGTAAGATAATCATTCCTGCATATTGAAACATATAATCTGTAGGGCACAGCTGGCAAGAAATTAGCCTCACTTACTGCATCTGTTCCTGTAGTTTTTGTCTGCTGGAACATTTTCTTTTCATTCACCAATGATACTTTTTTTTCATTTGTGTGTTTGGTTCTTGAAATTTAGTCTGAAATCCTCTGCGTGGTACCTTTTTGACTCAGGGTCAAAGGCTAGAAGAAGGCACAGAGAAGAACTCTCCCGCCACCAATTCTGACACAGCAGTTTGCTGAGAGTGCCGAGGTGGTCAGTGTGGAAGAGTCTCCGTGGCTGTGTTGTTCATAGCCAGTCATCATAGACACACATGCTCCTTAGTAACCTGTGTTTTGGCCGCCTATTCTGAGGCCACACCATGGCTGCCTTTCAGGAGCCCATATCGGTCTTCTAAAACATATCAGCCTATTTGGCTCATATTCCACTAGCTATGGGAGGCTCTGACCCAAACCCAAGCAAAAATAAAAGTCATCCAAAGTCTCCTTTCTTTCCAACATCAGAGACTTCCGAATAATATGTTTATAGATTATGCTGGGCTGGAATTCCTCCAGATACAACTAGAAGCCAAAGGCAGATCAAGAATCTCAACTTATGGATTAAAAAATCAGCAGAACTACCCCAAAACACATGTCTAAAGTAGTAGAAAGATGACTGGTCCATTTGGTAGATAAAGGACAATAATGACACTTCCATGAGGTATATCACTTGTGTGTATTTCAGAAACATTAATGACCACATACTCATATCCACACAAATTACAAGAAGTTGACTCGTGACAAGAGTCACTAATTTGCAAGCTTTATTATAAATTTAGGATAACCATAGGGTAGCAAATTGATGTATGCTGAACCAAAATGATGGATTCACCAGTTAGTGGCTCTCAATTCACAGCACAGATTGATTTTTTTCCCTTTGCTGAACTTCGTCTGTAGTTTTATCTCAAAACTTTGATTGAAGAAAATTATAGCTTCCGAGTAATCCCTATCATCCAGTCACTACAATTAGTCTTCCCCTAGAGGAAGGCTGCCGGCTGGAGATGGAGGTGAAGGTCAGATCGCCGTTTGTCTTCAACACCTTCACGGCTGTCAGCAGAAGCTTGTGAAGCAAGAGCGGCTCATGTATTCAGCTGAGAACTAAGTATGCCTGGTCAGGTCTGTGGGGGTGATAATAGAAGAGTCAAGAGAAAAGGAAGCTGGGTCTGCCAAAACTTATCTGGCTAATGAGCTTCCTGGAAAGAGCTAATGCTGAAAAGGCAAGCCGAAATGCAGCTCGCCATCATGATGGACAGGTAGAACAAGGCTTCAGCATGACGCCCACTCACTGTCGACATGGTGGTCATTTCCTGCTTCTCCATCATCACCTCCTCTAGCCTCCTCCCTTCATGAACTGAGGAATGACTTCTAGGAACGTAGTTCCTCAGAATAGAGACACAAACTACAGAATGGGAGAAGAACTTCAATCCCTAGACAATTAGCCATCAAAATATCCAAACAATTCAGTTAAAAAGTGAGCAACATACCTACATAGACACTTTTGAATGAATATATTTAAATAGCCAAAGAAAGTATAAAAACTTTGATATCACTAATCGCAAAAAAAAAAATTGAAGGCATAATTAGTGTCATTCCACTGCACTAAGAATCATGACCGTCTGTGTAGTTTTTTTTGGCTACAGTGTTTGCACAGAATACACAGGGCCTCAAGTTCAATCCCTAGCACTGAAAAAAAAGAGGGGGGAAAAGAGATAATAACAGTGTACTCCTCTAATCCCACCACTTAGGAAGCAGAGGCAGGAGAGAAAGAAATTCAAAAGTGTCCTTGACTACACAGGGAGTTCAGGGCCAGCCTGTAATATGTAAGAGCCTGGCTCAGAAAAGGGGCATAGGGGACACTGAAAAGCCTGAGGATCATAAATACTGGCAAAGATAGATGTAAGCAAAAGGAACCATTTTTTATTGTTTGTGGAAGTTTTTTATTAATTTATTTATTTTTCCACTCTTACAAACTTGATAGGTACCCCATTCCCCTCCCTCCACCCCTCTCTGGATCTCCCTTGTTCCTTCCCCCATCTTTTCCCCCCTCCTTCCCTCTCTCCTGGTGCCCCCTTCCTCCCATTCCTGGAGCATCCTTTAGTGTACATGTCACACTTCCCTCTGAGTCCTCTCTGATGAGGTATAAGGACTCAGTAGCATTGCCTAGAGCTCTTTCTTGTGTTTCCTTTTGGTATAGGAACACTATTGTGGCTGTTAATCCCTTGCCTCTAAGAATCCTAGTGCCTGTGATCTATGCTAGACTTTGTGGGGTCAATGATATGCTGGTAATTGCGCAGATCATGCAAAGTCCTATTATGATTACTTCGGCCCTAACTTGTGTGGGAGTATCTTGTATATCGTTGCTCCTCCCCATCTTTAGGCTCTTACAATCTTTCTGCCCCCCTCTTTGTGGAAGTTCTTTTAAAAAAAAACTTAGAAATTCCCTAAGATCTAGCAATACAAGAGACATCTAAAGTCACATAGTCCCATAGCACTATTCACAGTCTAAGTGTTTGTTCACTGATGAATTCATAAGGAAAATTGCTACACATATACAGTGGGATACTGTTAAGCCACTCAGAGTTTGACATGCTGGCATTTGCAGCAATGTTAAGTGAAATAAACCAAGCACAGAAAGACAAATATTGCAGGACCTTACACATATGTGGAATATAAAAAGTTGCTCTTGTAGAAGTTGAGAGCAGAACCATGGCTAAGGAAGGACACTAGAGTATTGGGGAGGGAAAGAAAGATTGATCAATGAGTACTAGATTGCAGTGAGACAGAACCAAGAAGCTCTGATGTGCTATTGGACAACAGGAATAACTGAGAAAAGAATAATGATTTAGGTATTTCAAAAATCTTGAAAAAAGCATGATTAATGTTTGTACCATAAATAATGTTTGAGAATATGTATATGTTTAACTTGACTTAGACATTTTACAATGCATACACGTGTTAAAACAGCATTTTATTCCCATTAATTTTTGTGTGTAATTTTATGTATCAGTTAAAAATTTAATAGAATTTAAATGAAATGGTATAGAGATGGTTATTCTTCTTTCTAGTGAATAAGCTCTGAAAATAAAACTCCCATATACACCAGAAGTATGGGAAATAAGTTCTCCAAACATCAATGAAGCACAGCATGACATTAATTGGTTCTATTCCATTGAGATTAAATAATACACAAATCTCTCCCTAAGTATATGATAGTTTCTGCAAAGTGATCTGCATCAAACAAGAAATATTCTTAAGTCCTAACCCAGGGTGTCTATGAATGTGACCTCACAGAGAAACAAGGTCTTCACAGAAGTAATTAAAATGAGGTCAAATTGGAATAAAGTGAACCCTTAATCCAGTATAACAGGTGTCCTTACAGGAAGCTTCTGAGCTGGAAGAAATTTATAATCTCCTCTAAAAAGAGTTAAGAGATTAGCAGGATGCTCAAAAGACAGCCTCAGATTAGGCCTAAATACTGTATGGTCAAAATCAACAGGAACCAGGAAGATAATTAAGACCAGAGACATACCCTGGCCAAGACTGTAGATAACCTTCACTTTGCTCCTAGAAAATGCTGAGAAAACAGAAAGAAATCTTTCTAGGTAAATATCCAAGCATAGAAATGAAGTTACTAAGATCTTTCATTTTGTCTAAAATCATCAAATCAATCAAATTGAGGCATATGTGAGATTATGAAAGTAAAACGGAGGTCAATTCTTAACAGAATTATTATTTTTGCCTCCCTAAGTCATGATAGGTAAACTTCTACTTCTGTGCTACACAGAATTTTTCTATGCTATTACCTATCCAAAAATTAATCTCCTCAACTATTCTTTAAACATACTCTACACACATACACACACATATTTTTGCTATCTTGTGTCACTGACATCTAGTGCTATTGTACAATACCATCTCAAAAATCACTGAGACATCAAAGTATCACCAGAAAGAAAATTTAAATCTCACAAGGTTTATATTTCCATGTGTTCATTAACAATATACTGCAAGCTGGAAGCTCATTGACAATAGTGGAAAGAACTGATTTTTGCTCATTTCAGAATGAAAAGACTTTTATAAGTGGCAGACATCCAGAGTAAGTTCGTAACTGCCAGTAACCAGGGACTGGCACATCCTCCTTCCTGCCTTGCTGGCACCAACATAGAATAAACATGCTTGGCATCTGCGAAAGGCTCTCTCCAACACAGAAGCCCGTGCATGAGGGCTCTCATGTCAACGCAGCAATAATGACTCACTGACAGTAGCCCAGCCTGAGTGTCGTGGCTGAAATGGGAATTCTGGTTGCACATTGGGTCTTTTTTAGCCACACCCGCACACATGGTTAACAATCATCATCAGTACATCATTTAAAAATACAGTGTGTGAGAGGTCCAATGTGGAATACATTTCTCAAAGAAGTTAAAGTAGACATTAATAAGGCTGAGGTGGTGAGTAGATACAGACTGACAATTTGAGTGGTCTTTTCCCACTTTATTATCTGTGATGTGGTTGTGTGCAGATTGGGTTTAACAAGTTTATAAACAAATCAATCTGCCCTTGGCAACCAAGAGATTAACCCAGCTAAATAAGGAAAATGGCCCACTAAAATTGTTTCTCAATATTTTTGAAGAAAACTTAAAGTGACAGGATCTTCAGAGTTCTGTAGCTATATCTTATAATTCAATGGAGTATCTATATTTTAACCTTATATCAAGTGTGTGTGTGTATATATATATATATATATATATATATATATATATATATCTCCTAGCAAAACATGACTTTAGTCTTGGTATTTAATGGAATATGTTGGATAAAACTAATCAGAAAATCTCCTTTCAATTTACGTTAGTGACAAGAGTTAAGTCTGATAAGTCCCACAAATTTTCACTGTTTAAACCGAAACACATTTTAGAAAAATATTTAAGTAGTTATAGTTTATATGCAAAATCAGTTCAAATGAAAGGTTACTAGACCTTCAAAGAGAAAGTTGATCATCCCAAGACTCCATATAAATAATGGCATAAATATTGCAGCCTTTTAAAGCAAAACACCATAAACTTTTCACCTAATAGTCTAAGATGTAATACCATTGAATTGTTTACTGAGGAGGAGGCTCAGCAGTTAAAGTATGTTCCATGCAAGCAAAAGGATCAAAGTTCAGATCCCCAAGTCACATATGAAATGCTGTGCGGATTCAGTAACCTGCCTGTAATTCCAGCTAAAGAAGGAGGAGACTGGAAATCCCAAGAAACAGATGACTACCCAGTCTAGCTCTATCAGCCACCTCAGGGTTTGATTACTGGCTCTGTCTCAAAAAAAAAAAAAAAAAAAAAGTTGGAAGAGCATTGGAAGATGACTCCCACATCAAACACAGTACTCAAAACACAAGCGGACATACATGCACTCACACAAATACACATATACACTCACATACACCAAACACACATTAAAAAAAAGAACAGCCTTTTCATGCCTCCGTTAATATGTTTGCAAAATTTTTAAAGGTATCTGCACTTTTAGAAACATCTAGAATTGCCAAAGTCATGTATTATCATTTTCTCATTTCTTTCAAGATGAAATATCTAAATCTGGGAAATATAGTCCCACTCCCTGCATCAGAGCTGGATCTAAACTCCAAGCCTCAGAAAAACAGAATGCAGGCCTTATACCCTTTCCTATAACTATGCCAGGGCCGATTCTGCCCTCCCTTCAGTGCTTGTGTTGTGACAAGAATGACTGAAGAAGAGGAAAGGTGTCTACATTAAAAATAATGAGTTTAGCTCACAGCTACAGTATTTGTCCAGCATGCACAGGTCCTGGGTTTGTTCCATAACATAGCAAAATCAGTTAATAAAATAAAATATCAAGATTAACCTTCCAAGCAACATCCAAGTCATCATGGCTACAAAACTTGAAAAATTTGGGATCAGATTTTGGGGAAAAAAAACATTTAAGATGTTCCTCACCTCTTAGCATTAATCCTCACTTTGGTCTTTGGTCTGATAATTCTGTTCCCTTGGTAAGGTGTATGACTTTGGGAAGACAGTACTATCTCTCTACTGATACCAATCTCTTAATTCTCACTGTCTTCTTGTAGCCTAAGGAAGTATCTTCCAGTAATCACTCCAATAGTAACCATACTCTGCAATATCTTCCAAAATGAGAATGGCAGTCATTCTTAGCTCCCATAGGGCGCAGAGGAGTGACTTCCCAAACCACTTGTCTTGTCTTCTTTCCAAGTCAATTCTCGAGTTAAAGGCAATTTTCTTGGCTCACTTGAATATTAAAGAATGTTTGTGTCCAGTTCTTTTCTTCACCGCTTCTTTGAAAGGTTTCAAAAAGCCGCAATTATACTGATTGGCTTTTGTTTTGTTTTGGTGTTTATTCGATCAAATTTCATTGAATCCAAAACATGCCAGCATGCCACAACTTCATTTAAATCTCAGAAATTTGTAAATATTCAGTCAGGCTTGGGAGTACATATTCTATCACCATGCCCTTCTTCCACACCACAAGGAGAAGACAACCAACTAGAACAATAATCAGAGAACAAGCTGCCTGTAAAAGAACAACAACAACAACAAAAAGGAAGGACAACTTAGTGGAAAGTTTAAAGGAATGAATAAAAAGGTGGGAGGTTAGAGAGTATTTCTTTTCAAGAGAGACGGTAAGAAGATGATACACAAAATGGCTAGTTATGAGGGGAAGACATCAGAAGTCACATGTTGGACCTAACCTGTACTTGGGTCTACTCAGAGCCCTAGGTTGATCAAAAATTATAGTAATATAATTAACAATTCCATGTAAAGATGTAAAGAACAATAAATAATGAAATGCCAGTGGAGAAGAAAAGTGGGGAGGGAAGTAAAAACTGAAATTGACCAGAATTGGAAGAGGGTTAGCACTGAATTTCACCCCCCTTTAATTCCCAAGGGATCCTAAGTAAATCACATGTCAACCAAATCACGTCATAAATAAAGCAGGGTAACAAGTGTATTAACAATTCTTTCTCAAACGGCTTTGAGATGTTTTAGCTAGTAATTGAAAAGTGTTGGTTTCCCGTACATTGATGACATGTAACCCCAGCACTCTGGAGGCAAAAGCAGAAGGACTGTGGGTCTGAGGCTTGCACGGGCTGCATAGCTAAGTTACAGACCACCAGGCTTATATATACACATGTTGAATAATAAAAAGGAGGGAATACTATGTTATATATATATATATATATATATATATATATATATATATATATATAGTACAAGGAAAGACAAATAATCTTTTTCAAAGGCTGATGGTTAGAAAATGAGAACAAGTGATGCTGACAAATTTGCAAATGGGTGATTGACCCCTCCCTCACTGCGGTTTCCTACTTTTATTACATCTACCTTTGAATATACTCTTGTAACAAGACTCTAGTTTAACAGCTTTTTATCTCTGGCCAGGGGGTGACATCAAATACCCATCAGGATGGAGTAAAGGGCATTGCAGGAGCAGCAGGAGCAGCAAAACCGCAAAAGAAAATCAACAAACCATAATCCAGAACTTCAGAGACTCTATATCAACCACCTAGAACTAGGCCAGCCTAATCTCTCCCCATCCTGAAGCTCAGAGAAATTTGCAGAAGAGGGGGCGGTAAGAGTGTAAGAGCACAAGGATGGGAGGAGCACTGATATGCAAGACACTCCACACAAGTTAGGGCCGAAGCAATCATAATTGGACTTTGCATGCCCTGCACAATGTCCAACACACTATTGACCCCACAAAGTCTAGCATTTGCTAAAAGCACCAAGAGGCAAGGGATTGACAGCCAAAATAGTGTTTCCATGCTTAAGGGGAACAAAGGAAAGGGTTCAGGGAAATGCCGCTGGGTCCTTGTACGTCATTGGAGAGGAGGACTCAGAGGAGAATTTGGCATGCACATTAAAGGATTCTCCGGGCATTGGGGGAGGGGAGGCACTTGGGGGTGGGGAGGGAGGGGTGAGGGGAAGGTAAGCAGAGGGGTCGGGGAGGGACCCTCCTCCTGTCAGTCTGGGTTGACATTTTTGCTTATTGAATACTTGAAGTACATCTCTCCAGGCCCTTCTTGCTTTTACTGTTTCCATTAAGAAGTCATTTGTTATTTTAATAGATTTACCTTTAAAAGTGACTTTTTTTTTTTCCCTTGAGGCCCTCAGCACCTTTTCTTTGTATAGAATGTGGAGTGTTTTGAGTATTATTTGCCGTGGCAAGTTTCTATTTTGGTCATAATCTGTTTGGGGTGCGGAATGGGTGTACCTATTAAGGGAGGGAACCGGTGTACCTACTAAGTTTGTATGAGCGGAGACAATAAAAAATGTTAAAAAAAATATGAAAGAGGAAATCCAGGAGGAAATAAATAATCGCATCAACCACTTTGAACAGGAACACAACAGACACTTGGAGGAGTTGATGAAAACAGCAACAAAAATAGGCATAGAGCAATTAAACAGTCTCAAGTAGAGTTTAAAATTGAACTAAAAGGCAAGTTATCTTCAACCTAGAACTCAACAAAGAGTCTTATCAAGAGAACTAATGAAGCAGAATATAGAATTTCAGATCTTGAAGACAAAGTAGGAGAATTAACCAGGTCAATGGAAGAGATTGTTAAAGCCAAAAAGATACTTGAGAGGAACACTCAAGAGATATGGGACACCCTGAAGAAGCCTAACATGCTCATTCATGGAATACCAGAGCAAGAATCCCAAAATACCACACCTGAAGAAATTTTTCAAATTATCATAAATGAAAACTTCCCTCATCTAAAGAATGAGCGGCCCATCCAAATACAAGAAGCATTCCGCACCCCAAACAGATATGACCAAAATAGAAACTCGCCACGGCAAATAATACTCAAAACACTCCACATTCTACACAAAGAAAAGGTGTTGAGGGCCTCAAGGGAAAAAAAAAAAGTCACTTTTAAAGGTAAACCTATTAAAATAACAAATGACTTCTTTAATGGAAACAGTAAAAGCAAGAAGGGCCTGGAGAGATGTACTTCAAGTATTCAATGAGCAAAAATGTCAACCCAGAATGATATACCCGGCAAAACTACCTTTCATGATCAAGGGAGAAAGAAAAGTTTTGGAGCACAAAGACAACTTGAAGGCTTACATGTCTACCAAAGCAGGCCTTCAAAAAATGCTAGAAATGATACTCAGTCTTGAAGAAAAAAAACAAGCATATCCAGGAGGACAGAAGGGAAGTATAATACCACCAAAACCTAACAGCCAAATAATACACTTACAAAAGCCACTAAACATAAAAAAAAGTCTGGAATTAAAAATAATTTCTCCATTATAACATTAAATGTCAATGGAATTAACTCATGAATCACATATTATAAACTTGGATTAAAAATCACAACCCATCGGGCTGGAGAGGTGACTCAGGAGTTAAGCCTCTGCCTTGCAGGCGGAAGGTCCTGAGTTCGGATCCTAGACCCCATGTATAGACACCGGGCAGAAGCAGGGGCGGCCTGCGTTTCTGGTCCTGGTAGGGCAGAGTCTGTGAATCCTGGGGCAGAGTAAACAAGGAGGAGGTGGAGGCGTCCATGGTGGTTCCCGAATTCGTCCGTAGTTCTACACACACTCACAGACACACACACACATACATACACACATGTGCATACACACACAATTGAATAATAAATAATAAAAAAATTTAAAAAATCATAACCCATCAATTTGCTGCCTTCAGGAAACTCATCTCACCACAAAAGATACACAAATAATAAAAGGCTGGTCCAAAATTCTGCAAGCTAATGGAACCGGGCAGGGGTAGCTATTATGCTATTGGACAAAGTGAACTTCAAACCAAAAAAAAATCATAAGAAACACAGATGGATACTACATTTTAGTTACAGGTACAATTCATCAGGAAGACTTCACAATACTGAACATATATGCACCTAATATGGACTCCTCCACATTCATTAAGAAACCCTACAACATCTAAAGTGAGAAACCAACCCCCAAAGGATAATTCTGGAGGATTTCAACACTGACCTCTCAACATGGGATAGATCAACAGGTCAAAAGCTTAACAGAGACACTTTGGAACTTAAACTCTTACTGAAATGGACCGTACAGATTTCTATCGAACTTTTCATCCACGCACCAAAGAATACAAATTTTTCTCAGCAACACACAGAACTTTCTCCAGAATAGAGCACGTATTGGGCCACAAAACGAATTTCCACATATACAGGAAAGTTGAAATTCTAGCCAGTACTCTATCAGACAAACATGGTCTAAAGCTTGACATCCTCAACACAACAAACAACAGAAAATACACTAACTCCTGGAAACTAAACACTATGATGCTGAATGAGAATTGGATTCAGGAAGAAATTACAAAGGAAATTCAAGATTTCCTGGAAGTGAAAAATAAAGAAAATACAACTTACCAAAATCTCTGGGACACAATGAAAGCTGTCCTAAGAGGTAAGTTCATAGCTCTTAATGCCTACACCAAAAAAATGGAAACATCAGAAATAAATAACTTAACAATGCAACTTAAAGCTTTAGAGACACTAGAGCAATCCAATCCTAAAGGCAGTAGAAGAGAGGAGATTAACAAAATCAGGGAAGAAATATCCGAAATTGAGATAAGGAAAACAATACAGAGAATCAACCAGTCAAAAAGCTGGTTCTTTGAAAAAACCAATAACATTGATACACCCCTAGCTAAATTAAGCAAAAACAAGAGAGATAAAACCCAAATTAACAAAATTAGAAAAGAGAATGGAGTTATCACTACTGATACCCAGGAAATTCAGAGAATTATAACGTCATATTTCAAAAACTTATACTCTATGAAATTTGACAACGCAAAAGAAATAGATGAATTCCTAAGTAAGCACAACTTACCTAAATTGAATCAGGAAGTCTCCAATTATTTAAATAGTCCTATAACATATGAGGAAATTGATGAAGTAATCTCAAATCTTCCCACCAAAAATGTCCTGGACCAGATGGATTCAGCATAGAGTTCTACCAGACATTTAAGGAGCTAATAACACCAATACTCCTTAAACTGTTCCATCAAATAGCAAAGGAAGGAACTCTACCAAATTCTTTTTATGAAGCTAATATATCTTAATCCCAAGACCTAATAAAGATATATTTAAAAAAGAAAACTATAGGCCAATCTCTTTGATGAACACAGATGCAAAGGTTCTCAACAAAGTCTTAGCAAATCAGATTCAAAAACATATCAAAAAGATCATTCACAGTGATCAAGTAGGCTTTATCCCAGACACACAAGTTTGGTTCAACATACGCAAATCAATAAATGTAATTCACCATATAAACCAGTCCAAAATTCATGACCACATGATACTCTCAATAGATGCAGAAAAAGCTTTTGACAAGATCCAACAGCCTTTTATGAACAAAACCCTAGAGACGGTTGGAATGGAAGGAACCTTTGTCAATATAATAAAAGCTATATACAACATGCCCACAGCAAAGATTATACTCAATGGGAAAAACTTGAAGTATTCTTGCTTCAATTCCTGATTGAAGTGGACAAGGCTGTCCACTCTCACCACTTCTATTCAATATTGTACTTGAAGTTTTAGCTGGAGCCATAAGACAAGAAAGGGACATAAAAGGGGTTCAAATCGGCAAGGAAGAAGTCAAGTTATCTCTATTTGCAGATGACATGATCTTATACCTGAGTGATCCCAAAAACTCCACCAGAAAACTCCTGTAACTAATATAGAAGTTCAGCAGGGTGGAAGGACACAAAATAAATGTACAAAAATCAGCGGCCTTCCTATATGCCCAGAATGAAAGAAGTGAAAAAGCCCTGAGAGAAACAATCCCATTTACTATAGACCCTAAAAAAAAGAAATACCTTGGGATAAACCTAACTAAGGAAGTAAGAGACCTATACAATGAAAACTTTAAAACCCTAAAGAAAGGAATTACAGAAGACACCAGAAGGTGGAAAGACCTCCCATGCTCCTGGATTGGCAGAATCAATATCATAAAAATGACCATCTTACCAAAAGCAATATACAGATTCAATGCTATTACTAATCAAAATCCCAAAGCAATTCTTTAAAGAAGTTGACCAAACAATCTCAAAATTCATGTGGAGTCACAAAAGACCCAGGATAGTAAAACAATCCTGAGTAACGAAAATACTGCTGGAGGTATCACCATACCAAACCTTAATCTATACTACAAATTGGTAGTCATAAAAATAGCCTGGTACTGGCTCAAAAATAAACACACAGATCAATGGATAAGGGTTGAAGATCCAGATATAAGCTCACACAATTACAGCTATTTGATCTTTGACAAAGGGGCCCAAAGAATCCAATGGAAAAAGAACAGCATCTTCAACAAATGGTACTGGCAAAACTGGATCTCCACATGCAGAAGATTAAAACTGGAACCGTACTTGTCACCACGTACAAGATTTAATTCCAAATGGATCAAGAACCTCAATATGGAAAATCAGACATGCACAAGAAAGGACTCTCTGGGAATTGGGGTGGGAGGCACTGGGGGATGGGGAGGGAGAGAGGTGGGGAGGGGGAGCAGGGGGTACTGGGGGAGGAGGAGGGAGGGAGGGAACTGGTGTACCTAATAAGTTTGTATGAGCTGAAATAAAAAAAAAAAAAAAAGAACCTCAATATAAGGCCAGAGACTATAGAAACCTTAGTTGAAGGGTAGGGAATGCCCTCGAGCTGATTGGACTAGGCCAACAGTTCCTAAACGGACATCCAATAGCACAGTCACTACAATCAACACTCAACAGATGGGGTCTTATGAAATTGAAGAGCTTCTGTTCAGATAAAGAGATTGTAACCCAAGCACAAAGGCAACCCACAGAATAGGAGAAAATCTTCACTAACCATATATCTGATAGAGCTCTATTATTCAGAGTGCACAAAGAACTTAGAAAACTAAACACTAAGTACACAAATGGCCCAATTAAAAAATGGGCCCTGGAACTTAAAAGAAACTTTACCAGGGACAAAATGAAAATGTCTAACAAATATCTTTAAAAATACTCCACATCCTTAGCCATCAGGGAAATGCAAAGCAAGACCTCCCTGAGATATCATCTCATCCTGGTCAGGATGGCAAAAATCCACAATACAAACAACACCAAATGCTAGAGAGGATGTGGAGAGAAGGGAACTCTCCTACATTGCTGGTGGGAATGCAGGCTTATACAACCACTTTGGTGAGCCGTCTGGTTATTCTTAAAAAAATTAATGATTGAAATCCCATATGACCCTGCTATTCCACTTTTGAGAATAATCCCCCACACAGCAAAAATTCACCTCAATAGCACAAGCACGACCACGTTCATAGCAGCACCGTTTACAATAGCAAAGTCATGGAATCAACCCAAATACCCAACAGTTGACGAGTGGATAAGGAGAATGTGGTACATTTATACAATGGAATACTACTCAGTCATCAAAAATGATTAATTAATAAAATTTGCTGGGAAATGGATGGAATTAGAAAAATTATATTGAGTGAAGTATCCCAGACACAGAAAATTAAGCACCATATATACTCTCTAATAGGTAAATCCTAGTACCAAACCCACTTAGAGACACACTCAAAGATGAATTTCTGTAATACCTACAGTAATTGCAGAGATTATAAACAGTAGGGAAGGTGAAGGAGGGCCCTGCCAAAAACAAGTAGAGAAGGAATCATGCTATAGCAGAGAAAATAGGCCACTATCAAGTACTGCATGTAAGTAATGAGACATCTGGTCAGGCTCACAGACTTTCCTTCCTGGTCACTTGCAACTGAAGGGTTTTGATCTCATCAGTCAGACAGATAGAAGATAACCATCCTGCAAGTGGAAGATTGATCTCTCCTCACCACGGTCTCCTATTCTTATTCCATCTACCTTTGAATGTATTCTTTTAATTAGACTCTATTTTAACAGCCTTTTATCTCTGGCTCCAATACCCATCAGGATGGAGCCAAGGGCAGTGCAGGAGCAGCAAAACTGGAAAAAAAAAAACAACAAACCATAATTCAGAACATCAGAGACCCTACATTAATCACCAGGCCAGCCTAATCTCTCCCCCATCCTAAAGCTCAGGGAAATTTGCGGAAGAGGGATGGTAAGATTGTAAGAGCTCAAAGATGGGGAGGAGCAACGATATGCAAGATACTCCACACAAGTTAGGGCCGAAGTAATCATAATAGGACTTGTATGACCTATGCAATGACCAACATATCATTGACCCCACAAAGTCTAGCATAGATCACAGGCACTAGGATCCTTAGAGGCAAGGGATTAACAGCCACAATAGTGTTCCTATACCAAAGGGAAACACAAGAAAGAGCTCTAGGCAATGCTACTGAGTCCTTACACCTCATCAGAGAGGAGAACCCACAGGGAAGTTTGACATGCATAGTAAAGGATGTTCCAGGAATGGCGGGGGCCCACTGGGAGAAAGGGAGGGGAGGGCAAAGGAAGGGGAAAAGGTGGGAGGGAGCAGGGGGATCCAGAGAGGGTTGGCGAGAGGGAGATGAATGGGGTACCTATCAAGTTTGTGTGAGTGGAAAAAATACACTATAAATAAAAAAAAACTGATGTGATGTTTTTACTCTTGTCTGCCATTTAGGAAACGTATCATGACCCTGGTAACAAAGTGCGCAAGGGAAACAAAATAAATCTCAGACTTACAGAAGTAGAATCTTAGCAAAGTCCAGCTCCTCAGTCAGACCTAGTCAGATCCAGAACTTTCCTTCCCGAAAGTTACTGGTCACCTATGAGAGCTCTAGTGGATCATGTCATCTGTAGCTCAGGAAAGAAGCAGGAAGTAGGGAAATCACCATTCAGGGTACGTGCATGGATCCAAAAACACTGTCTTTAGACCCGGCATCAGCGTCTGGTTCTCACTGTGGAGTCGGGCAGGGAGGAAGTGCAGTAAGCACTTCAAACCCATACTTTCAGGTTGGTCTCTTGGGCTGTCATAGAAGCAGTAGCCGGTTCTGCTCCAGTAGGTGCTGCCTGAATACCTGCTACCAACTAGACTCTTCACTGGCCACTACAAAGTCAGCAATGAAAAATGATGATCACGTGCAGTTGGCTCTGGGTTTTTTCCATTTGGTTTTGTTGAAACAAGGAACCAAGCAGGTGATGCTCCTATGTCAGGCTGTGAATGTTGGGATTATAGACATGTCTCACCATGCCGGCTGTCCACGTGGTTTTTATTTTAATTCTTTGATACTTTCAGACAAAAATACAATGAGTTTTTCGTTTTCACCCCTTTGCTGCCCAATCCTGTCCCTTCTCCTGTCCTACTTCATACTTTCTATGTACCAGCCAGTCTCTCTCCTGCTTCCACATGTTTTTGCATATGTCACACACTGGATGTAATCTGGGACGTCTGCAGTGGCACGTGCCTGAGTATTTTCAGGGACAAGGATGACTATAAGTAGGTAAATCCTTGAGTAAAGAAACTTCCCTTCTTCCATCTGGCATTAGCCTTAAAGAATTTCTCAGGTAGGTAGCATTATTTGAGGTTTTTCCCTCACCCACAGTGAAATGTTAATAGACCAAAGCTGTGTAACCTAGTAGGAGTGGACATTACTGAAGTGAGCTCTTGGACATGGCAACTCTGTCTTGACTGGAGGATAATGTCTGGAAGCGCCTCTCCCTGTCCTCGGATTCTTACATTCTTATCACTCCCTCCTTCTTGAAGCTCCTTTGAACTTTGAAATGGTGAGTAATTTTGATGTCCTATTTAGAGCTGGACACTCCACAGTCATTTATTCTCTGCAGTCTGTCCATTTGTAGTTCTCTGTATTAGAATCTTCCCGCATTTGTTTCTGTGATGTGAAATGAAGTAATTAGATATTACTAATATCTATCGTTTAAAATCTATCGTTTTAAATATATAAGAAAACACCTGGATAGGAAACTGGGCCATGTGGATTGAATTTTCAAACATAACAAGAAGCATTCAGGGGAAAGTTATATATCAAATCTCATTAAACAGAGATGTGATTCTCTCATAGCAAAGAGGAGAAATATTCCCAAATAATGAATGTTTTTTCAAATGAGATAACTACAGAATATTATCATCCACAGTGCCTGACACAAATCCAGTGTGTTCTCTGACTCAGGCCCTGTAGTAACCACCTGATCCCTCTCAAGCTCCCTGGAAGTGCTCTGGTTGAAAACACGCTCCACCGCCCTTTCCCTACAAGTCCACTAAAGAAGTAGAATAGCCAGCAAATTCAAGTAGTGGAAAGACTTTGGAACTAGCTTGAGTGTGGCAAGAGTTTCAACCACAGCACTCCCATTCAATATTCAACAAAAACTACTGAGCCCTTTCCCCCCTTGTCTGTATCTATTGATGCTAATGTGTATTCCAGAGAATGACAGTGAGAACAGAACTAGAAAACACAGGTGAACCTGTCTCACAACATATCTAGCCCCATGCAGATGCCCAGTGAATATATCTCAATAATACAAAAGAAAATAGAATCTTCCTATCAATATTACTCTCTAAGGAACAAAAAATATTCATTCTGGGACTGGAGTGATGGTCCCTTGGGTAAATGTGCTTGCCACAAGCATGAAGACCTGAATTCAAATCCTCAGAACTCACATCAAAGCTAAATGTATGGCGCAAGAATCTATAACATCAACATTCCTAATTGGGAGATAGGAGGTGGAGACAGGAAAATCCCTGGAAGCTCATGGACCAGCTAGCCTGGTAAACAGTGTGAGAAACTCTGAGTATCAAACAAGGTAGAAGACAAGGACCAACCCCCTAGGTTACCCTCTGACCTCCACACACGTATCATGGTATATTCATGTTCTCACTCATACATGAATATGAGAGAAAGAGAGAATAGAGATTATTCTGTGAAAAAAAAGACACCAGCTGAGATTCCATAGCAGCTACAACACTAGAGTTAA
This sequence comes from Typhlomys cinereus, assembly GCA_023101885.1. Classification (NCBI taxonomy): domain Eukaryota; kingdom Metazoa; phylum Chordata; class Mammalia; order Rodentia; family Platacanthomyidae; genus Typhlomys; species Typhlomys cinereus. Next base: position 295,038 of record JALPQD010000032.1, on the reverse strand, counting down.
AATGGCTTTGCCAGGCACAGGAAATGGAAACAGAATCTGAAACAGCTCAGTCAAACCATTCTGGAAAACACATTCTATTTGCTGCCCACCATCCTTCTCCCTTTCCAGAAACACCTTTCTCAGAGCCCTAATTCTCCCAGGATTAGCATTCCCAAATGCTTTCTAGCAAATTCTGAGTGTTTAACTGAAGTCAGAAGTGCTGCCAGACTCAATCTGCTTGTATTCAGTTTTGCCACAATCGTGACTCCTGCTTGTGAGGAATGGCCACACCCAGCAGTTCATTCAGTTCTTATAGGACACTTGGTGTAGCTTACAATACCTGTCTGTAGCCAATATCAGCCTCGTGTTAGACAAGAAAACTTGTTAAAAAAACTACCTGAATCATATGTTATATTAATTATAGTAGTAATTTAATAGGAACTATAATTCCTATCATTTTATTTATCATATCATGCATTAATGTCAATATGCTGGTCATTTTATATGTACTATTCAGAATCAGTAGCAATATTTCCTATTACCAACTGTTAGTGGTGATTCACCATCAATAACTTTACTAAATGACTTTAAGATATTTTATTTTTTGCAAGAAATACTATCATTAGCCTTCCTGTACAGGGGAGGAAACAACTCAAGGAAAGTAAATAACTTGCCCAAAACTATACAACTAAGGAGTGATGGAGACAAAACTCTGCCCACATCGACTTAGTTTCAAACACGCTAAGCTCTATTGCTTCCTAAACATGCTTCCAAGTGATAGCTAGGTATAGTAGCCAGGGCATTCTCATGGAAAATAAGTGCTTTGGGAAAGAATGCATGTAAGAGTTACATAAACTGCCCCTACATGTCATCAAGGAGTGAAAGCTCACAATGAACACGTGAAGTTGCTATCATTTATATACTTGAGTAGGTGCCCTGGACATTGAAGGAGGCCATGGTGTCTCAACCAGGCGAAGTGACATCTGGTAAGTCCTGTACTGTCATTAGCCAGGCTAGGGCCATGAACTAGTCTGAGCAGCCAACAGGCCAGATTTAGTGAAAGAAAAGGGGAAGAAAACGAAAGAATGAATACAGAATGATAGTTCTGACAACCTGCACTTTTTGTCATATTTACTCACACTTTTTCTCCCCAGACTTCTTTTCTCTGAACCTCAACTTTTCTTTCTTCTTTTGCACAATTAAATCCTATCCACTCTCCCAGGCCCCCTTACGTCTTCCCTGATCTTTTTACTCCTATCCACTGACCCCCATAAATCTGGGCATCTACAATTGAAATAAAGTTATTATCATAGAAGTTAACACATAATTATTCTGCAATTAATGACACATCAACAGAATGTAAACATTTTAATATTGTCTCTAATAAGTATTATTAACATAAAAAATCTAACACTAGCTGTAGTCACTACCTTTCAAGAACTCATCAAGTATATAAAATGTCATTCTGTCTTCACAGCCTACGTGTGGGGGAAAACTGCTGTGTCATCATTAAACACATAAGGGGCTGAGGTCATAGCTCATTCAATAAATTTCTTGCCTTGCAAGGATTTGAGTTCAGTCTCCCAGAACCCATGTAATAAAAACCAAGACATGGTGGCACACAGTTCTAATCTGAGTACTGGGGAAGCAGAGACAGGCAGATTCCTGGACCTCATTGGCTAGCCTACGTAGGTCAATGACAGAGTGTCTCAAAAAACAAAGCAAAATGAATGATAGCTGAGGAGTGACATCTAGAGTTATCCTCTAGATTTCATGTGCATTGATGTGCATGCTCCCATGCATGTGCACACAGACATACATACACTGAAAAAAATCTCTAAAAGTTTAAAAACAAAGCTGCAGTTAGAAGATCAGGTTCCTAGAGCAACAAGCTGGGGATTCAAATCCAACCTAATTCTACCATTGATTTTCCATCAGAAACAAGAAATATGTTCAAAAAAAATATCAGGATGAGAACACGTACTGCTTTTATTAGGGTTGACCAACTTCTGCTGGAGAAAGAAGGAAATTTCCAACATGCTTGCTTATTAATGAAGTGAAATTAATAGGAATGAGAAGCAATTGTTTTATATCTTGTTTTGAAAAACATGTCAAAATTCCAAATTATCCCAAAGGCTATCACACAGATATATACTTGCCATCACCTATGTATGTCCAAACTTAGTTGCTGGCTCATAAGAAAGCAGTCATCTGTCCCTGTCAATTGCTAAGTTTTCCAGGATTTGGTGAATGGAATGTATTTGTACATTTCATGGAAGAAAGATGTATGGAATCAAATAATTACATGGGCTCTCTGCCAATGGTATACTAAAACTACAAAGATGACAGGTTAATATGAGCCTTTGGTCAGAGTGGAGATTCATTTTCGGATGATCAGATGTTGACCTCTAGAAAATAAAGAGTTGAGGGAAAACATAATGTCTTATAAACCATAGTTAGAAGTAGCTTTTTGAAATGAACTACATTAGGTAAACTGAAACAATGGATCAGGAGAGATAACTAGAAAATCCAACATAGAAACTAAGAAAAGAATGGTAAATGTACACAGAAGATGCAAAGACATAACCCATAGTTTTAAAGCATAACTCATGAAAGTCATATACTACCAGACAAAGTAACACGTACCTACATACCTATCATCCCAGCATTCAGGTTGCTGAAGCAGGAGAATCATGAATTCAACACCAACCTTCATTATGCAGTTTAAAACACAGCAGTCATGTATGAAAGAGTACGGTTATGTAGCTTGTTTTTAAATTGAGAAATCTAAGATCGTGGCAATTTAATTGATTTTCTTCTTTAATATTCACAAAAATAATATTTTGTAAATTACACATGCATAGTTTGAGTGACCAAAAATAATGAAAGAACGAACATTAAACCTTTCATGTCTGTGTGAGAGAGAGAGAGAAAGACAGAAGAGGAAAATGGATTGAAAGAATATAGACATCTGTGTGGTAAAGGCGGAGAGCGGTGACAATATTGGGTCAATATAAGGGCTCATCATTGCTTCCCGAGCATCAGGGAAAAGCAAATTGCTATTTATTTTATTTTATGAAGAATCTTTTCAATCATAACAGCAGCTCTAGCTGTGCAAATTGTCTCTTGCAGCCTCCTTAGTTTGTTCTAAATAACGGAACACCCACCCCCACCCCACCTCCTCTGCCAATAAAGAAACAGAAGGGGGTGGTATGGAAAATTCTTACAACCAAGGCAGAGTGCAATTCATTCTTCACAAGGGGCAGACCCCGGTTTAGTGTGAAGTGTTATTCACTAAGAACCTCCTACTTGGATGTTAGTCTGTGGAAGTGATAATAACCCCATCGAATTCCCAAGAGGAAACAGCTATAGAAATGAAAGGAAAACACCACCACCATGTCTAAAGCTGCAGAACACAAAAACACTGCGCAGAGCCTCTCAAAGTGGAACAATGCAGCGAGCAAACCTAAACTTTGGGAGCGCCAGACCGTGAAATGGAGAAACAAGGCGTGCTCAAGTGCGGCTGAACACTCAAAGGCAGCTATTAATTCAAGCGAGATCAAAACAGAAATCAACCTATTCATGTGACTTCCAAAGATCATTAAAAACTAATTACTTTCTGTCTACCTCCACCGCTTTGTTGCTATAACTGGTAAATTGCTCTTCCTCACTCTGTGGAGATGGCTGCAATAAAACAGTTGTGTTTCAACTCAGCTCATGGTGAGTGAAGTGGCTGGATCCTATAGCCCAGCCGCGGATTCGCAAACACTACTGAGCGTAGTAATAGATTCTCCCCTTAACCGCACACAGCTGACGTATGTGACCGAGGACACTTAATTACATGAACCAATCTCATGATCTATCCCAATTTCAAAAAGGAAAAATAAAGGTTTATGAGAAACATGGTGAAATTTCCCAAACTATCAGATAATTTAATATTGAAACAGAGAGAAAGAGAGAGAAATTGTTCTTTTCTAGAGCTATAGTCAGTGAGTTGGCATGTTTCTTCTGCATTGCTAATTTAGCTCTATTGTTCAGAAAGTCCAAATGACAATGACAGAGATGATTCGTAGCTCTTCTGTAAATCTGCTGCAATTATCAAAAAGGAATTAAATAAAGTGAAGAGAACTCAGCCACTCAAGGAATTATTCTATTTGCATTTTAAAGACAAGTATTATCATTTAAAAACTAGTAATAATATTTATTGCTTTTATTTCGTCTTGCTAAATTATCTAATTTTCCTTTAAACTTAAAATTTTCCACACATTTCCATTTAAAAACTCTCAATCTTGTCATTATACAGATATGTTTTATAGAAGATTCTAGCAGTTCTTCTTTACTTCTTAGGAATTTAAAGGTCTTTCAGTGACCCAGAATTACTTGTGTAAAAGAATGAATGCTAATATTCAGGGGAAAAAAAAGTCTCAGAATCTTATTTGAATCCAGACATGAGAAAATGACCAAGGATAAATGTGGTGAAATGATACCAAGAACTATATCACAAAATATTAGGAAATCCTTTCCAGAAAGTACTCTTATTCTGCGTTTAAACATAAATACAAAATATGCAACATTAGTGTCTAAATGAATATCTTTTCACTGGGATGACTTACATCTATCTAATTTTCAAGGTGTATGCATATTATTCTCTCATCTGACAGCCACAACATTTTTCTAGGACAAATATTTCCTTTGGTCAATGATTCTGCTAATTCTGTAATTAAGAAAACTGAAGTTCAGAATATTTGTGAAAAGGACCTAATAGGTTTTGACAAAGAGTGCTTAGAACAGAACATGGGCATCCTTGCTTCCAGAACTCTCTATTGTGCTACTTAGAAAAAAGGTACAAATAACTAGCAGAGATCCTCATGTGCCCAGAATCTTGCTCGCGTTTTATAAAGCACATTTCATTTTATTTTCACCACAGCCTGTTGAGATAGATGTTACTCTTTACATTAATCGCATACTGAAACTTGGAATATGTTGGGTACCTTTATCCAATTTTCCCAGCTAAAATATGCAAAGTAAGAATTTGAAGCTATATATCCCACCTCTAAAGTCTTGTCCTTTGTTTCATGATACCAATTCTACCTAAAAATTGGAAATTTGTTGCATAAGCCAAAATTAAAAAAAAAAAACTCCTTCCATTTATTTAAAAATAAAACAGATGTTACTTGATGTTCAGAGGTCACTGATCAATGGAAACCCAGCCCAACCAAAGTGCCATCTTATGCCCCCTGATGAAGGAGCATCTGTCCAGCATGTGTCCCCACTGGGGTAAAAAGTTTGCTCCTTGCTTCTTATCAGCACAAATACGATTTCTTAACCAGTCCTATCTTCTCTCCAATATGCTATTTCTTTTTTTTTCTTTTTTTAATTATTTTATTTTTCCAGTTTTACAATATTGAGTACCTATCCCTGCTTCCCTCCATCCCTCCTCCCATCTCTTCCCTTCCTTTCATCAATCCATCCCACTCCCTCCCACCCTCCTGCCTATCTGTTCCTATCAACCCAAGGGTTACTTCTGGCTTGTCTACTCTTGTGGGGGTTCAGGCCTCTTGTGGTATAATAAATTGCCTCTCTTTGGGCCACCCCACTCATTCAACTTTAGTCCCCAAGATTTCCACTGTATATTCTTCTCTCTCTTGAGTTCATCTAACAATATGCTGTTTCTTCTTGCTCTGTTTTATCATCTTGTCCAGAAGTGAAGAGTTAGGTGAACTATAATTGTGTTGCAAAACCTCAGGGAACCCCACCCACAAAAGCAAAGGTTTACAACTGTATCTCGCAGTTTGACTTCCTTGAGGAAAATAGAAGAAGAAGTAAGAACAAAAAGACAGACAGTCTTGTGAGGAGAAATTGGAAGTATTTTCTCTGGTGGAGAAAGAAATGCATACTCAAAATTGAGAATGTGAGGCTATTTGGGGCAGTTATCTTGGGATAATGAACAGTATGAGGAAAAGAACTTAATTAACTAGACTCCATCACATTTATGCTTAGGAGAGAAGATATTTATCTTGATTCAGAAAGTCTAGAACTGATCAAGTATTAAGTAAACTCCTCCAAAATAGTGATTTCAGTTGTTTAACTGCATGCCCACATCTGACTCCACAGCTGCTTCTTGACTTCATGTCATGACCTGTTCTCAGATTTGCACCATCCCTCCAGACAGGGTTGCAAGGAAGAGTTAAGTTTCTCTTCCTGGTGAGCTAATTTCAGCTTCAAAAAGAACAGAACAATCTATGGATGTTACACACACACACACACACACACACACACACACACACAAGAACTATACATATATACGAACAATATTTTATATAGTATATATATAGATATATATGAACTACATAGATATATATGTATTAGTCAAGGTTCTATGAAGAAACAAAATCTATGGAATGTAATATATATAAATAAGTTTATTAAAATAACTCACAATAAAAAATAGTGTCCTTCAAAGCAGCTGCCCACAGCCACCTCACTCTTCACCGGAATATTCCACAAAGCCAAAAGATCCCAGAAAGGTCTCAAGCCTTTACTTCTCTGGAGGGTCAAAGATGCTGGATTCTGACATCAGTGAAGAACAGCTGGGTTCAGACATCAGCGATGAACAGCCAACAGCAGCAAGGCCTACAGACCAGGCTCCAAAGGCAGCGGGAACAGCAACAACTTGATGGAAAAGATATAGCTCCAAGTCAGCCAAGGACAGACGCAGGAGCAGCAGCAACAAAGAAGGCCATGATGCTCTAAAAGTGAACAATGTGCACGGAGAGGAGTCCACAACAAGTCAACACCAGATAAGGGCAGAGCAAGTCTCTCCTCTTTCTACTATCTGGTCCACCACTGGAAAGTACCACCCACTATAGGCTCGGTTTTCCACAGCAATCAATCAAGTTCAGGGGCCATTCCAACCTTTAACCCTCCACAGCTGCACCCCAAACAGCCTGCAACTGTCAAGTTGACACCAAAATGCAACCATAACAACATACATATTTTCAGATCTGAAAGTTTCATATTCTCACTGTAAGATAGTAGAGCAATTCTCAATGATTTAACATGCATGTGAAAACATGAATACCAACCAATTTCACTTTATTGGTTGACAAACATTAATTGAAAGCATAATTAACTAACCTAACTAGGTGTGATAACCATGTGTGAGCTTGTGGCTCATTCAGACAAAGTAGCTTTACTCTGCTAATTAATTGGGATGACTGGACAATAGTCAAAACTCTAAATTAATCCTAACTACATATATATATATATGTATGTATATATGTATATATATATATATATATATAGCTTATGCTGAGTGCATTTTCTCTAAAGCAAAGAGTATACAATTATTGAGATTAAGTATCTGTAGGATCCTAGGCTGACCTCAAGGTCATTACATGGTCAACAATAGGTTTGAACTTGCAACCTTTCTGCTTCTACCTACCTAGTGCTGAGATTACAGGCATGTGTCACACCTTCTAGCCACTAATTTCATTTTGTTGGAGAGGAAACACAAACAATTTAAGAAAATTAAAAAGCGTTTTGAAACTCATTGCTTTTGAGTTTTACACTGGGAAATAGCATTATAGAAACACATTATCACTAGGCTAAAAGAAAAAAGTTCTATGTCTTAGAGCAGAGTAGGGAGGAGTAAGAATATTCTATGAATTATCTTGTTGGTACAAAGCTAAAATTAGCTTAGCAAAGACAAATAATTTATTGGCTGGCATGAGAAGAAGTAACATATTTTCTATCTTAAAATAGTAAATTTAGCATATCTAGATGAACAAATAGATGAAATTGTCAGCTTTTTAAAATATGAGTAAATTATCAAACTAGCTCAGAAAAAAGTTTTGACAGTCTCTGAAGAAATCAAACTGATAGTAAAAGATATATATTTGAAATGCTACTGTGATACAGATGCTTTTGTCACTATTGAAATTATATAAATATTCAGAGAAAGGGTATTTGAAGTGGTGATTTATTCATGAGGGAATTCCTCAAGACTGGGACTGACGCCTTGTAAAGGAGAACTTGAGGACTTCTTTGTCCTTTCTGCCCCAAGAGGACAGAGTAGGATCCTGAGCAACATCTATACAGCAGAGAACACACTTCTCCATACACTGACTGAATCTTTGATCTCCCATTCCACATCCTCTAGAATTAGAAGAAATGTTCCCAAGTCAAATATCTTCCTCAAAACATATTATGAAAATTCCTAGAGTTTTCTAAAACTTCAATGTAGATATCTATGTTGATTCATTTATATATTTTATAGCACTTTATTAGTAGCAATAGTCAAGAATGTTTAAAAGAGTACAATGCTGGAAGAGGGAAAGCACCATTGTTTCTACAGGGAAAGATAAAGGGTCTGGAGAGACAGCTCAGAGGTTAAAGTCTTTGCCTCGAAAGAACTGAGTTTGGATCCCCAGACCTCATATAAAAATGACAGGCAGATATGGTAGCTAGGCCTATAATTTCAGTCTTGAAAGACAGTGCCTGGGAAACCCTAGAGCAAAGCAATAAGGAGGTAAAACAACCCAGGATGATTCACAAAGTCACCCTTGGTCCTCCACAGGCACACACGCCCCACACCCCAGCGCAGTCTTGTACTCATTTGTACACACATGTACATGTTTACCTCACCCACACGCACACACACACACGCACACACACATGCACACAATAATTAAATAAATGGAATGACATAAAAAGTACACGAAGCTTTTCTATCAAACTTTTACTCATTAACAATGGAAAACAAACTTGGTTTCCTGTAAGTAAAAGCCAGAGTTTTAAGAAGTAATTTATGGACTCAGGGGCTGAGTCTGCAGGTAACAGTGCTTGCAAGCTTGATGATTGAAGCTCAGATTCCCAGCGTCCGTGTAAATGCTTGGTGAGTATGGTGGCCCATCTGTAATTCCAACACGAGGGAGGCAGAGACCAGGGATCCCCTAGGGCTAGCTAGACCAGTTGAATCCAAGTGTTCTGAATCAAGAGAGAGACCTTGCCTCAAAACCTAAAGTACAGAGTGACTGAGGAAGGCACTCAACATCAACTCCAACCTCCACACAGTGCACACACATACATTTACACTCACACGTGTGTGCCTCCACATATGACATACCTGCACACACACACACACACACACACACACACACACATAGAACACACATAATCATGCAAAGAAACAATTTGCTCTCTGTGTTCAATCTGCAAAGATTGAGGAGATTTTTAATTATATCATCAGTTCATCACAACGTATGTTTTTGCTTACTACAACTTGGATTAATTTTTACTCACGTCTTCTCTAATTCAAATAGATTATTTTTGCCTGCATGTGTGTATATGCATGTGTGTGTGAGTGTAGATGTATGTTCAAGAGAATACTTGAGTGTGTGTGCTTATGGAGGCCCAAGGAAAACTTCAGAAATCATCCTAAATTGTTCTACCTTCTTATTGCTTTGCTCTGAGGTTTTCCAAGATCCACTTTCCAGGGCCAGAATTATAGGCCATATCATATTCACTTGATATTTTTACAAGGGAGTTGGGGAGCTGAACTCAAGTCCTTTTGTTTGTGAAGCAAAGGCTTTAACCCCTGAGCCCTCTCCCCATCTCCAAATAGATTTTTATTCACATGTTCACTTGAGTATGAGAAGAAAAGGAGAATTTCAACAATTCCAACTCACTCCAGAAACCTTGTTCAAAGAATTCTGGGACATGTGGCTGAATAACAGAGACTATTTTGGTTGAGAAAGAGTAATTTTTTCCATGAATATTGGAGCTCAATAAGTATGTGAGCTTCATCTTCTCGCTACTGAAAAACAAGGAAAACAAGGGTTTTATTTGTTTATAATTCTAGTTAGGGTTCATAATGTAGTTGGTAGGAGAGAGCCAAGGGAACTGACCATACCATATCCACAGAAAAGCTGAGAGAGGGACATACTTGCTTGCAAACCAGCATTCCTGTATGCTGCATGCCATACTATTTCAGACTATTGAACCTGATCTCTCTAATTTATCTACCTTTCCAGAGAATGGACTGACCCACCACAGGCTAGATCTTTCCACATGAATTAGATAATCTCCCACAGACTTGTTTAGGGCTTGTCTTAACTATTAATCCTTCACAGATATGCTTAAAGACTCAGTCTTCCATTGTCAAATTAGCCCCTGTGTAATGGGACCAATGAATAAATTTTGTTTTAGAGATGTTCAGTTCTTCCTTAATCCTTCCAACAAGTTTACAATTCCAAGTCATAGCTCATTTGAAGATTTTTCACCTCCCAACTCCTCAGAGACATTGTCTATGCAAGATATATGCTGATCTTTTTTAGTTCTCTCCAGAAATTTCCTTGTATCCAAAACTTTCTGAGTAACATCATATAAGCAGATTGTCCTGCTCAATGTTAGATAAGTGTCATGAAGTTATCATCCCAGCTGCCTATAACTCTACCAAAAAAATAAATAGATAAATAAAGAGGAGGACCTGGAGAAAGGCTCAATCAGTAAAGCCTTGTGCCACCCAGAGGACATAAGTTCATTCCCCAGCACCCATGATGTAAAAAGGCCTTGGGAGTTATGATGGTTCACGTTGGTAATAATCCCAGTACTGAGAAGACAGAGACAAGAGGATGCACGGGATTTGGTAGACAGTCTATCTAAATCTGTGAGAGACCTTGTCTCAAAAAGATAAGGTTCACATAGAACTGGTTTGTCCACTGATGGACCATTCCCATGCCCTGGTCGGTGCCTGGGCACTGGGTAATTCAGGTATCCTAGATAGAATCCAGTAGACCACTGATCCAAGGAGGTGTGGGAAAGGGACAGAACTAGCTGGAGGGCAGAGCAGGTGGGCTGGGATAGAATGGGGATGGGTTGATGGGGGGATGAAAACACATATTCATTGTTAATATAACTATATAATAACAATAAAAGGTAAGGTGACAGTTGAGTACAATACCTCTGGCTTCCACACACAAACACATAACACGTACATAAAAGGAAAGAAAAGAAAAAAAATGAAAGGAGAGAAAAGAGAGAAGAGAGGGTAGGGTAAGGGAGGGGAGAGAGAGAATAAGTTTTAGAGGTGCTGCAGTCATAGTCATAGGGAATTAAATTGAATATATCTCATCATCTCTGAAAAGAATAGAGGAAAAAGCTTCAAAGAACACAGGCAGAAGTATATGAAAAGGTAAGTAGAGAGAGAAAAGTCATCTTGGAGTTCCAAGATCACAGTTCTTTATTAACTTCAAAAGGAGTTTTGAGCTCACTCCTTTATGCATGCTTTTTATTTTTTGACTACGATTTTTTCTCATTATACTAAAGAAGCTATTTCAGAAAAGATGCATTCAGATTTAAAGGATGATCAAATATAGCATCTCAGACAAAGCATATTAGTATTTAGAAGCAAATAAAAATTGCAAGAGAAGAATGTACTTTTCTAAGTTAAGTTTAGTGGCTCTCAAAAATCTTGTACATTCTCAGTTTTCATCCGAACTTAATTATTTTGTGGGTTCAATTTCTGTTTCCAGCAAAACACAACTTCCTAGTACTGCGGAAGAAAAGACTTATAAAATAGGCTTCGTGGAGCTCAAATAACTCTTAAAAACAATATCTTGATGAGTTAAGTGTAAATGAGCCAAAACATATGGATTAAATGTCCCTTTAAATACACATGGCTTTAAAAATTAAGGGAAAAAAGGTTTTGGCAAAATGTGTTTCAGATTTGGTTGAAAGAAAACATTTGAAAGAAATAGTTTGAGGGACTGGACTAACCCAAAACATACCTGAGTTCCCTCCAACCTACTGCAACACAACAGAGTCGAAAGCATATGGATTTTATGCTGTAATTCTCTGACCACACCCACCCTAAATTCTGAGTTCTAAGATTTTTTCTCTATGTTGGAAGTCATTAAAAACAGTCATGCTGTCATTACTGCTTTGAAGACAGCATAGTCTACAACTGTGATCAGTCTCCATCAAACAGAGGGAATATTGATCAGAGCACTGGAAAACTAAAGATAGCTCTTATTTCAAGCCGATCGTGTTTAATTCTCACTGACACCCAGTACATCTAGGACATAAGAATATAAATGGCAAGATACCATGTCGTGACTCTGTACTTAACCAAAGCCAAAACAGACAGAAGGTCAATAGGAGCACTGAAGCACAGCTTGAATTGAAAACAAGGTATTTGCCCCTTTCAGAAATAATTTGACATATGTAGCTCTGTACAGGTAACTAGGTGTAAATGCAAATGATCAATTCAGAAGTGAATCCACAGAATCAAGACCTAGGACTGTGGCACACAAACTTTATACATTTTTTACAAGTTGGCACCTTACAACCATTTTGATAATTACAGTTTTAACCTCTGCAAACTAAAACATTTACTTCTATACTTTTAACATAGAGTCAATACTCATAAATTCTGGATACTAACTAGATTTGTACATTTGGATATTTTTACATCTCGATATCCACATTTTACACTTATGAAAGTGTCTATGCTGATGTAACATTGGTTTCTATTTGAAACCTTGAGTCTCATGTTTTTTATGGCAAAAAATGGAATGCTAACTTACTTCCATTCTCTTTCAGATTACAACTGGAGAACAGCCAACAATATAAACAAATGACCCTAATCATGATCCTACTATGCTGTCCCCACAACACACATCCTCATCAGAGTAACTTAGCTAATCACTACTTATTTAGATATGTCTTATTTACACTCATCAGTTAAAATCTACCCGAGAACCATGACTAAGGGGAAAAAATTAATGATAAATGCTTAAAGTTGTGGCTTGAATAAATCAATGCTATCCAAGGAAATGACTCAAATCTCCAACGTGCTGTCAGCAGCCTCGGAGGAAGATCTAGAAGCTAACACTCAGTGGTCATGAGATAGGTAGGGGAGGATCACATGCTCACGGAAATGGTAGTGTTTCACATGTGACTGAAACAGACTCTGGGACAACTGAAGAGTTTCACACGGTGGATCTGTCTCCTGGAGGATTAGTCAGGGCCGGTTCCCCTGTTCTTCCTTTTAAAGGCATGGTGTAACTACAGCTTTATGTGTTGAGTTGAGAGGATATGCTTGAAATATACTTAAGACAGACTGTGTCTACACTAGGGAATTGATGCGAGTTCTTAAAATTCCTGTACTTCTCTCCTTGGGGAGCAAACACTCTATCGTTAAATCCCATAATGCACCACCTTGCCAATACTGCTAAGCCCCAGATCAGTTATCTCCTCTGTGGATGGAGGATTATGGGGGTGGAATTTTTAAGCCCAGGAGTTATCCAGACTCTGACAGGGTCAAAATGTGCTGGAACAGCAATTCCCTCATCCAAGATAAAATAATTCCTTTATATTTTATGCCCGTCTGTTGTCTTCAGACATGGAAGCTATTATTATCCCTTCTGTGGTAGATTTTTTTGAAAGTATATTCTTTGTTTTTCCACAGACTGAAAGTATTTTTCAAAAATGTGCTTGTGCATGCCTGCCAAAGGAAATAAATATAAATATCTATAAATATCAACGTAAATAGACTGGACTCCAAGAAATAGCACTTCCCTTTTTTATACTTAGTAATTACAATAATTCTCCTGAAGGCTAATAAATAATGGACAAAAGTGTCCAGCTATTGCTCTGAAAGCTTATTCACAGAGAACACTGCAAGGAAGAAGCAGAGGTTCCCGTTTACCTCAGACTTGACTGTTCATCTGACTCATTTGTCATTGCTAATGTTTTCTCATGGAGTTGGGCGGCATGTGGGGAGAAAAGTCCCTCTGCTCTCCTGGAAGAATATCTTGTGAGCTGGCTTCTGTGTGGTTAGCCAGGAGGTTGTGGTAAATGTTGAGAACCACCATCTCATAATCATAAGCTTGGAGCTACAAATCATGACTCTGTCAAAAATTCAAAGCTGGAACATTGTGGATTGCTTTGGAGAAGCAGAAATGCAGTGCAGACTAACAGTTAAAGCAGGAAAACATGTGAGACACCTCTGTACTTCACACAAAGTACTTTTGGCAGGACACAGCCTCCCATTCTCCTCATGTCGGTTTACACACCACAGGATTGTATTTAGTGCTACTTGAAATAAGGTTAGGAAATGTACACAAAACTGATATCAAGCACATTACCTGTGCCAGGCACCATGTCAAGGAATGGTTTAAAATTTTTTAAATTGAAATGGACTAATATATTTTCAGCAAAGTGTCAGAATAAAGGGGCTTACATTTCATCCAGCACTTATTCCACATCAGACCCTGATTCCATACTTGACATGTATTTGCTCCATTTAATGCCTGTCATAACTGCATGAAACAAGTGTCTTCTATTTTATGAAGTAGGAATCTGAGTCATACAAAGGCAGAGCTACTTGTCTGAAGTTGAATATGATGTAAGGGGAAAGAAAGAAGAAGGATAGTGTCAGAGCAACTTACTACCTGCCAAGGGCCTGAAAAGTTAGTGGCTGGACCAACACAACACTGTGCATAAGTTCTGGAAAGAGCAGTTACAGTTCACAATAAAAAGGATGCCCACCCCTGAAAACCATGACAGGAGAAAAACATATCATGTACCTTTTCTTTCCTCTTCTGCTTTGTTCCTATCTATTCAGAGTCATATGGCTCATCATTCTCTTACATAATGATAACAATCTACAATTTCAAAAGTAGGCTTATCCCAGCTTTACCAAGAATATTCCCTAAACATGCTTTTTCACTAAACATTCCATTTTTCACTGCTAGACTGAACATGTATTGGAGTAAATGAGCTTATAATAGAAATCATTTCAGATATACTGGGGAAATGGCCCAGGGATTAAAGACTTTATCTCACAAGCAAAAGAACATGAGTATGGATTCCCAGATCCCAAAAAATGCCAGATAAATATTGCTTGCAATTCCTTGAAGGGAAATCCTAGAGCAAAATAATAAGGAGACAGAGCAATCCAGAATAATTCCTGGTGTCACCCTTGATCACCCACAGGCACACACACACACACACACACACACACACACACACACACAAAGTCAAGTGTCCTCTTATACACACACACACACACACACACGCACATGCCCATGCATGTGCACACACACCCATGCATGCCAAAAAAATCATTTTAATATACAAGCATCTACTAAGAATCATTGTACTCATCTAAAGGCAGTAAATGCTCTGGGGATTACAAAAGTGTGCAGGACAGATTCCATTTGGCCATCCAGTCAGGGTAAGAGACCTACTCACAAATAGCTATGCTCTAGTCAAAACACAGTGAATGGTTTCAGGAACATGGTAGAAAATGAGCAGAATTCAGATGGAGGACATTAGCAAAAGCTTTGGGCAGAAAAATTAATGAAGCTCAGTTTCATCCCATGTGAAAGAAATGAGGATAAAATGTTTAAAACTAGTTTCTCAGATTTGGCATATTCTTAATTCTAGATGATAATTCTAAAGAGTATCTCTCCTCTTCTAACTTGAGAAGGTATGAATAAAAGGAATAAATGAGTAAATATTATTTTTCACCTCAAAATTAGTGCCTCAACACAAGGATGGGAGGAGTCATGTTATGCAAGATACTCCACACAAATTAGGGCCGAAGCTATTATAATAGGACTCTGCATGATCTGCGCAATGACCAACATATCATTGACCCTTCAAAGTCTAGCATGGACTAAAGGCACTAGGTCCTTAGAAGCAAGGGATTAACAGTCACAATAGTGTTCCTATACTTAAGGGGAACACAAGAAAGAGTTCTAGGAAATGTCACTGAATCTTTACACCTCATCAGAGAAGAGGACCCAGAGGAAAGTTTGATATACACATTAAAGGATGCTTCAGAGATGGGGGGAGGGGGCACTGGGAGAAAGGGAGGGAGGGGGAAAAGGAAGGGGCAAAGGGGGGAGGGAACAGGGAAGTCCAGGGAGGGGTAGAGAGAGGGAGGGGACAGGGGTTCCTATTACGTTTGTATGAGCTGAAAAAAAAAAAAAGAAAAAGAAAAAGAAAAAAATAGTGTCTCAAATTAGGAATTAAATGACAGTTGTCGTATTCTTATGATAAATGATCTCTATGGGATTAGTTTAGAAAAAGCAGTGAAGTTTAGTCCAACAATGTATAGCAGAATAGTCATTCAATAAAGAAGTCAAACTTACCAATATGGGTGATATGTAAACAAAATACATACTCATGTATTGATATTTTACTATTCCATTATTTCCAACGAATAGAATAAAATTCATTTCTAGTGCATCCAAAAATACACATATTACTGTGACTTTAGCTTTTTTTAATGTTCGGAAATCTCCTGTGTGACAACTTTAAATATTCACTCTCAAGACAGAAGGGACACTTAGAGATCATCTAGGGCGATGATCCCATCGATGAAGCAATCCCTTCTGCAACATCCCCACCAAGTGGTCATCTGCTTTATGCTTGGTTGCAGAGAGGGCCAGAGCATTCTCCATGGACAGAGCAATTCAGCCTTAAACTATTCGCTTTAAATAGGAAGAAGGCATATAGGAATTATAGGAGGAGAAGAAAAGGAAAAAGGTGGAGAGAGGATTGTTGTGATAATAAGAAGGGCACAAGGACAAAATATGATGGGGGGAAGAGCCCTATTCTGTGTCCCCCATATTACTAACTTTTGAGCTAACTCCAGTGCTTCAGAGTCATCTGCTTAGTCTTTCTCTTCCCCAAGAAAATTTGATGCTTCTGATGTCAGCCATGCTCTCCTCCCTCATTCGAACAAGTCTTGTCTTCTCTGACCTTACTTTTTAAAGACTCTTAACTTTGGCTTATGGTTTCTTTCCTTCTGCTCCCACATCCACTCTGAAGGCTGGCCACAAGTCTATATCTCTGCCTCTGGCAGCGAGCAGTTAGATGCATTGTGCCCAGGAAGTGCATTGCATCCTACCAAGACCAGCCAGCACCGTTGCTCTAATACTAGCCTTCTACCACAGCATCCTAGGATTATGTTTGCTTTTTATTGATCATGTATCTGGAAAAGAAATTACAAAAAGAAATAAGCCCCTGTAATAACTGAAGAATAAAGGATTTGTTTTCTAATGATTATAACAAAACTATCTTTGTCATGGGTTAAAAGTTCAAGTATTCCAATCAATTTTAATACCTCCAGAGTGTTCTGCTCAATTTGGTAATTACCACAGGACTTTGGAGTCAACAGATATCTAGATCCTCTCTTATTGTATTGATGTGGGAAAGACTGGACCCGCCAAAAGCTACTATGGTTCAGGGACCTTCAGGATCTAATTCCATTGAACCACCAAAATTAATGGGAAAAGAATGAGCTGTGTTGAACTCCTAAGTGATGTCCATAGCCTAAATATCAGGGAGAAAATAAAAGACTATTTCTAAAAGAAGAAAATGAGATCAAATGAATAGGTCCACAGGGTATGAACCAGATTCTCTTGCAGGTAGAAAATGTATAAAATGTCAATTATCAGAGGCCAGACTGATAATGTGAATATATAAAGTACCTGGGTGTACTACACACTATGCCCATCTGGGGGAAAACCGATGGAAATATAGTGATGGTCTCTTCCAGGATCTGCAAGTGACATGTGGACAATAACTTGCAATTGTTGTTCAAGTAAAGAATAGCCTCTTAAAATGCTTGACCAAATAACTTTGTATTGTGGAAACAGAAGTTCAAAATATTTAAAGTAAGCTGAAATTTTCTGTTTCTGAATATGCTGAAGCATTTCACCCTTCGAATAAGTTGTATTTTCTGAAAGAGTATAGAAACTAATCATGAAAGATACAGGTTCTACATGTACAAGTAATATTTATAATTCAAATTGTTTTAGACAATGTTGTGAATTTGAATAAGAACAATTAGAAATTTTATACTGGTTATAAACTATCATGCAATTTCATGTCTCACTGAAATGGGTTTATTCAGTTGATGTTTCAATCAGAATGAATCATTGAAAGAATAAAAACATAAAATGTGTATTGTGGTAAAATAAAAGGTTCAACAACTTTTAATATATATGTATATATAAGTATACATATGTACATATATATACATATATACATATATAAAATATTAAGTCTGCTTAACGTAACCATGTAGAACATTGACCCCATGCTACAATGTCTCTTGAATATTCCAAAGAAAGTGGAAATCAAAACACGTGTATGTACATTTTTTAGAGAAAATGAGAAACATATTGATTTTTTAAATGTCCACAATGAAGATCACTCACTATTGGCTGACTCAATAATATCTCCTAGATAGAATTAACACAGAAAGTACTTGAGAACAACCAGTTGGTGGTAGACTGCCATAGTAGAAGTTGCCTAAGGAAAGGAAGAGTATCTATTGTATTCCCAATGCTCACATAAGCTTAGTCCAGAGCAGACCTTTGATAAACACCCAAGGAATGAATTAATACATGAGCATCAATACAGAAGAGAGAAAGCACTGATGAAGGAATCCATATTATATTAAATTATTCAGAAAGATGTTTTATAATTGTATCATTTAAAATCCTCAAGTAAATTGTATCTGTCAGAGGAACATTCATAAGAAAAATATTTATGCAGAAATTTAATTGGACTTATTTCTGCACAACGAATATTGAAATCACACATTCATTTCCATTTCCACCCAAAAGTCCCTTCCTACTAGAAAGAAAGAATTAAAGGGCTTGATGCCCCAGAGACAATGCCAGCCAAGGAAGACATCACAGCAAAGATGAATGAGCACAAGACCTCAGGAACCACTGGAAAGCAACTAGGCATCAGCAAAAAGCAACCCAAACCTGGCACCCAACAGGGGGAGCATTAAAAATCAGACTCACTGGTATCATAGCACCCCCCAAAAAACCTGGAAAATCTCACATCAGAGATGTCTGACTGGGGGCCCCAGGATGTACCTCAAAAAAATGTTTATTGAAGGTCTACAGGCAGTCCAGTTAGATGCACAGGTTTGATGTCTTCTATCTGATCTCGATAGGAAACAAGAGGTAAGTTACAGAAGTTAGCAACCCTGAGGATGAAAGCAAATCTTTCATTACCTATTAGACAATAGTAAGTTATAAAGAATATAGACAGTGCTGTCAAATAATCAAATGTGACACTACTGGATGTGGTATTAGCAGGAGGGTAGGTCTTGGCTGGACAGGTCATATGTTGGACAGTTGGCAGCTGATCCAGCATGTCTTTGACCAGGATGGGTGGCACTGTGTTCCATAGGTTTTTTCATCTTTCAGCCCTTACATTCAAAAAGTTCACACATGAGTAGGAAGCATAGGGGTGTGAATAGAGTATAAAAGACATGTGGGTTTTTTTTTATCAGTTCATTATTTTATTGCCCTCATAACAACATCTGCTTAAAACTGGATCACTTGGCCTTTCTCTTCTTGTCGCCTCCCAGTTCAAAATGCTTGCATCTCTTAATAGCCAGCATTCACTTAGATCTGCAGTTTGGCTCAACACGATCTTCTTTGTCATTTTAGACTTTTTTCCGGAAAATAGGCTTGGTCTGCCCACCATAGCCACTCTGCTTTCTGTCCTAATGCTGCTTTCCTTGGGCACATGGAGAGTCCTTGCCCTTCTTGTAGTGTGTTACTTTGTGGGGTTGGTGCGGCCACATTTCTTGCAGAAAGTCGGGCGAGTTTTAGGAACGTTCACCATGTTTGCTGGCAGCGGAGAAAGGAGGAAGCCGGGCCAGAGCCGGAAGTCTATCGATATGTGGGCTTTTTGAAGCTTTGCTTTGGAAGTGACATGCTGTAAATTCTGTTACTTGATGGCCGCAAAGTAAGCCAAAAACAAGCGCAGAGCGAGGCAAGGAGAAGAGAACCCCATTTTTTAGTGAGAACAACTATTGAGTCACACAGCAAAGGAATATTAGGAAGAGGGAAGAATGGAGTGGGAGGAAAGATATTGAAATCTATAACATCTGTACTTAGAAAGAGAGCAATCAAATACCTCCACAGAGAAAACTCCATCCCATGTGCACTCAGCTCTAAGATGAGTATTGACATCATCTTATACCTACCAAAAGACACAAAATTCCTCTCCACAAAAAGTGATGAACCCAAGAGAAAGGTCCTAAAGTTCAAATATTTTGAGGATCTTCTTCAAGAAAAAAAAAATCCAGCTCACTGCATTGTTAATCATCAGCTTGCCTAAATCATTTTAGGACATCCTGTAAAATTATAAATGGATAATCTAGTTCACCAGACATTTGAGAAAATTCCATAACACACACAAAAAAAAAAAAATAGCTCAAAATAAAAAGAAAAAAAGAAAGACTCAGAAAGACACAGAGTAGAAATAAAGTGAAAAACTCAATGAGGGACTGGAGAGATGGCTCAGGGGTTAAGTCTTTGCCTCGCAAACAGAAGGATTTGAGTTCAGAATCCAGCTCTCATGCAAAAACACTGGGCAGAAATGGCAGCGGCCTGCATTTCTGGTCCTGGAAAGCAGAGCCTGGGTAATTCCAGAGCAAAGCCAAGAAGATATGAACAATCCACGATAACACCCAAAATCACCTTTGGGCCTCCAGGGACACATGTAGTGTGCTCTTTCACACACACACACACACACACACACACACACACACACACATACACACACACAAATTATTGTTTTTTAAAAACTAAGTGAATCTCTGTTAAAATAACAATAGCAGAGACTACTGGGCTAACAAAGATCTAATATGTAAAAATAAAGCTTTGGGCACCAAAAAAAACTCCTTGGAATATCAAAATGACTCAATAATAAAAATCTAGATCGGAAACTGTATAGCAACTACTATAGCAAACTGTACATTCTTTTTATTTCTTCATATCATAAAATCTATTTATTATCTACTCAAGTGAAACCTTTTTCCAAAACAAGAATACAGGTGGTTGTCGCTATAATTAATTTTCTGTCTGTATGAACATAAAGATCTATTCTGTGATCCCGACCACAGGCTAAGATTTGAACCCAGTTATCTCTAACATCAAAGGCAAATCTGTCTTCCATGCACCTACAAGACAGTCCTATTGAGTTGAGTTGATAGTTCTGTACTCCCTGGATTTAGTCCTTTGATAGTTTACTCTACTGTGATACCTTAATGAGAAACTTTGGAAACCTCATTGCTGCTTTTTCTTCTTTTTTTTTAATTATATTTATTTTTTCCCAATCATACAAGCTTAAAAATGGTATCCCGGGCCCCTCTCTCCCTCCATCCCTCCCCAGTCCCCCTTGCACCCTCCCCTCTTTTCCCCTTCCTTTCACCCCCCTCCCTCTCTTTCTCCCAGTGCCCTCCCTTCCCCCATCCCATTCCCTGGAGCATCCTTTACTGTGAATGTTAAACTTCCCTCTGAGTCCTCCACTCTAGTAAGGTGTAAGAACTCAGTGGCATTGCCCATAGTCCTTTCTTGGGCTCCCCTTTAACACTGGGAACACTATTATGACTGTTAATCCCTTGCCTCTAAGGATCCTAGTGCCTGTGATCCATGCTAGACTTTGGGGG
The DNA here is from genome assembly GCA_023101885.1 of Typhlomys cinereus. Taxonomy (NCBI): domain Eukaryota; kingdom Metazoa; phylum Chordata; class Mammalia; order Rodentia; family Platacanthomyidae; genus Typhlomys; species Typhlomys cinereus. The sequence continues at coordinate 273,557 of JALPQD010000032.1, read as the reverse complement.
GTCGTTGACATGTCAGTCATTTCACAGGTCATGCAAAGTTCGATTATGTGACCCTAACTTATGTGGAGTATCTTGCATATCGTTGCTCCTCCCCATCTTTAGGCTCTTACAATCTTACCGCCCCCTCTTCCGCAAATTTCCTGAGCTTTCAGATGGGGAGAGATTTGGCTGGTCTGGTTCCAGGTGATTAATGTAGTGTCTCTGATATTCCAAATTATGGTTTTTTGTTATTTTCAGTTTTTCTGTTCCTGCACCGCCCTTGGCTCCATCCTGATTGGTATTGGAGGTCATCTCCTGAGGAGCAAGGGGTCGGCCCTGGTCTGGATCAGGGGCAAAAAGCTTCTTCCCTTTCTTTTAGTGAATTTCAAGAAGCGGTGGATAAGCATAAGATTGAAATTGATGAACTGAAAAAGCTGGCTCTGTGCCAAACTAGCACCTGTTTCTGGAAAAAAAAAATTCTAAAATGGGCAAGACATGAGGATTCAAAGATGAGCTCTTGTGCATAGACATTTGGCAATCTAATACATTTTTTCTTTTTTAAAAAAAGTGTGTCATTCAAAAGAAAAGATCACATTCATATGGGGCATCCATCACTAAAGGCTTCAAAGAAATATCATGTAATACAAACCTAATAAACCTGAACAAAAAGGGTGAGATGCCTGCTAGGTAGAGGAGCAATGACCAGAAGCAGTGAAGCCAGACATGCTCCCTAGATACATCGGATATGTATGCACATGAGAAGCAAACCCAACTTAGGACAAAAGTCTAATGGCCTAAGCTATGCCTAGTAAATAGATAAAATTATTAAATATAAAATACTTTTGGGTTGAGAAAGACTTATTTCTCATGCTTCCCTTGCTACTTTACTTGTTCCTGACTTTGTCAAATTCCATGGGAAAATTACAAGTATTACAATATCTCTTAATGCTAACTGCAACCCAGGTTTGGTTACAAGTCATAGTACTATCCAAAAATCAAATATCAGGTGCCAGATTTCATATAGTATAGTTCATGGTATATAGAATTATTGCCCTTGCACATAAAAAAAACCCATGCATAAGGGAAAGTCTGACAGATCTTAATTATCCACCCGGAAATTGCTATACAATTTATAGCCAGACCTCCTCAGAGAGCACCCATATTTTAGTTTTATAAATTTTGACACAAATATTTGCACTTGAATGCATTTTTAATAGCATGTTTTTCTGTATCTAAAAGTAAAATGCAAAAAGGATTGCTATGTTGAAGTTCCTTTCTTTGATCTGTGCACATGTATTTCATATGTTTGAGATCACAGAATTACTATGTTTTATAAGCTGCTATATGAATTTTTATAACATAAGTTCATTCCCATAGCATTCATTCACCTATAATAAATATTTAAGTTGTTCCAATACTTTTACTACTATAAACACTACCCAATGAACATCTTTGAGAGAAAATTTACCCATCATTAAGGGTAGAGATCTACCATTTTAATTATTATTTCCATGTTTACAAGATGTTCTTCATCCCCCTGATAAAAATTTCCAAATTGCTTTTCCAAAAAGGTATTCACAGCATACACTCAGGCAACACTCATGTAAGTGTTTGAAAAGTTAATAGCACAGCACACAGGTAGACTGAATCCCCACTAATAAATTCAGGACATCTATTCAAGCACCAAGCTGACTTACACTGACTAAGTGGCATTGCTTTCTATTCCTTGCATCATTGCTGTTTTTCTAATACCTTTTCCCTGCCAGCAGTCCACTGTTTTCATCCTATTCCATTTCTTTTGTCAAAGGCTTAAAGTGATTATAAACCCAAGTACAATAAGGTATCAGGACCTTGCCCAGAGCAATAGCCTTTCCCCCACTTAGACAGTGGTCTGGAGAAGCTAAATTTAATCCACAATGGTGGATGATGGTGTAGGATGACATGACATGCAACAGGAAAAGTACTTGGGACAAAATGTGCAGTTTCTTGAATCACACACATGGTACTTTTAAGGGAAAGCAGACCTGCTCTTGCTGCAAGGGACGGGCTCTGCTGGAGGAGCCCAGTCCATACCCACAGGCTTACCTTGTGACTAATGGCTGTACTGACGTCTCAGCAGAAAGGACTCTCTTTGGGCCATCCTTCAAAGACAGCAGGAACCTAAATCTAGGAAATGAATGGCATATATTTTAACCCAGGGATTTAGATTCAGAACTCTGTGGAAATAAAGCAAAAGACTATATCTGTCAACTTAGTCCTTTGGGAAAATATATAAAAGTCCTACTTACTTAAGGAAGTGTTTATAAAAAGACCTGGTTCTTCTAGGCCAGACTAATCTCTCCCCATCCTGAAGCTCAGGGAAATTTGCGGAAGAGGGGGCAGTGAGATTGTAAGAGCAAAAGGATGGGAGGAGCAATGATTTGCAAGATACTCCACACAAGTTAGGGCCGAAGCAATCATAATTGGACTTTGCATGCCCTGCGCAATGTCCAACACACTATGGACCTCACAAAGTCTAACATCTGCTAAAGGCACCAAGATCCTTGGAGGCAAGGGATTGACAGCCACAGTAGTGTTCCTATGCTTAAGGGGAACACGGGAAAGTGTTCAAGGAAATGCCACTGGGTCCTTGTACGTCATCGGAGAGGAGGGCCCAGAGGAGAGTCTGGCATGCACATTAAAGGACTCTCTGGGAATTGTGGGGGGAGGCACTGGGGGATGGGGAGGGAGGGGAGGGGGAGCAGGGGGTTCGGGGAGGGGGAAGGGAGGGAGGGAACTGGTGTACCTATTAAGTTTGTATGAGCGGAAATAATAATAAAAAATGTTATTTAAAAAAGATAATAAATGAAGTGACTCCGCAGGATAAAAAAAAAAGACCTTGTTCTTAATTAGTTGTCATACTGCTTAATGAAGTAACACATGCAACAGCTTTAAGAAAAGGGAAAAATATGTTTCTACAGTGAATAACTTGAAATATGATAAAGAGGTCTAACACTGAGTTTGGCCTCATAAACAAAATCCATTCTATATCATGTGATAATTTCCTAATAGTTTAAAACTCCTATTATAGAAGGAAGAAGGTAATTTGGTTTTTTTCAAACAATCCTTAAAAAATCACAGGGCTGGAGAGGTGGCTCAGGGGTTAAGCCTCTGCCTTGCAGGCGGAAAGTCCTGAGTTCGGATCCTAGATCCCACGTATAGACGACGGGTGGAAGCAGGGGCAGCCTACGTTTCTGGTAGAGCAGAGCCTGTGAATCCCGGGGCAGAGTAAAAAAGGAGGAGATAGAGGCGTCCATGGTGGTTCCAGAATTCGTCCGTGGTTCTACACACACACACATACATACACACGCACACACATGCATACATGCACAATTGAATAAATAATAAATAAATAAATAAAATATGTGTATGTGTGGGTGTGCATGTATGTGCATGTGTACATGCATTGGTTTTGTGTGTGTGTGTGTATAACAAAGTCAGAAAACTGCCCATTATGATTAAATGTGACTCTTGGGTAATGTCTTTTAAAGTTTGTCATTTGTCCAAAAAATTTAAAGAATAGAAGTAAATTCTTCTATCTCCCTGAAAACTAATGTTCATTTTCTAGATAATCCCTTTATCAAATCTGGTGAGCAGAGAGATGAAGGAAAGACAACTCTACCCCCATTTAAGATGAAAGCAGTTTTATGCTTGTCTATTTCTTTGATGTCACCTGAATAAATTTTGCTGTCATAGTGAAATGTGAGAGATTGAAAAAAAATAAAGAATATGCGATTTGTTTTCCCCAAAGAACTTTGAGAATTCTCAGGAGATAAAGTGACATCCCCTGTACTACTGGAAATGGCTAAGGCCTGACAGCCACTTAGAGTGTTATCGTTTTCTGAGAGGGCTGCTGCTGGTTTGTGGGCACTATCTCCACAGTAGCAGGCACTTAGTCACTCAATGTTACTTGAAGAGGTTTGAGAGGTACTACAGAGGCTGCATCTCAGGGTTCTATTTTTAATTGGGTTGAACTTCACATGGATCTGAGTCTCTTCAAGAGAGAGGCTCTCAGGAAGCATTTATGGTAAATCTCCTGACCACGGCAGAATATAACGATAACCCAATAATCAAATCCTCGGAGAATAAAGCACTCGTCTGAAAAAATCAGACTGAAGAGAAGAGTTGGCCAGACTTCCAGAGCCTGTGGGTGTGTAGGTTGAGAGGTGGTTAAGAGGAATCTAAGGTTCAGAGAGGTTAAGTGACATGATCATAGTCACACAGTTAATAAGTAGTAGGGCTTCTATGAACTATGCTTACTGACTCCATTAGAGTGCTATTTCTACTCTTCTCTCTTCCTGGTGGCACGTGTTTTTAAAAGTCACATTGCTACTTTGATTTGTTTTCCCAATCAGATGTCATGATCACAATCAAACATCCTTGTTCCTTTTATGTTATGGATGGAGCTAGGTCTAACTGAATAATCTTCTATCAGAAGGAGAGTTTCACTGAAGGTCAGGGTCACACAAATAACACTCTAATCAACATCAGAACAAACTAGGCAATAACACTGTGATATTCAACAATGATTACAAACTTGACTGAATGAAGAATGTCTTTGGAGACACGCTTCTGGGGACTACATTGATTAGGTTAGTTAAGGTGGGAAGACATGCCCTAAAAAGGCACCATTCCCTGGGCCTGAATCATAAACTGACTAAAAGGGAGGAAGTTGAAAGCCAGCCAAGCATGAACATCCATTGCTTTCTGCTTTCTAACTATAGACCCAATATGATCAGCTGCTACAAGTTCCTGCCATCAGGATTTCCCTGCCATGATGCACTATAGCTTTGAACCATGAACCAAAATAAACCTATTCTCTCTTAAGTTGACTTTGTCAGTGTATGTAACCATGGCAAAAGGAAAGCAAACTAAGAGAATTAGCAATACACTTTGACCTAATCTTCTTCATGATTGTTCTTAGATGACTGAGAAACCATTTGAAGATGACAAACGGAAAGTGGCTATCTCTAAGGAGCAGGGCACAAAACATTTCACACAGTGAAACAGACTCAGAAAACAAGAAACGAGAGGAACTGTAGACTAGAAAAAGAGACTTGTAGTATTATTCTACCAATCTCCAGATTCTGAGATTATGATTTCTCCCAAATTAATAGTAAATATTATATGAATAAAGATCATTTTAGAGTTCAAAGTCATAGTAAAGGCTTAGGGTATATAAATTTCACTTAAATATTCTGACTAATAGCTTTCTTTAAAAAAGATTTTAAAAATCTAATCTATAATCTTTTCATTAACCTTTTGAGCAAGAAGTACCCACACATGCACAGTTTTAGTATTTATGATTCCATCATTTATTGATATCCCCCAAAAGTCCACTTCCATAATTGGTATACCTGTTTGAATCATGGACCTGACTCGAATCCCTAAATTAGCAGTTATTCCTAAGCACTGCATTTGAACATAGTATAGTTTCTTTTATGTTGCATGCACTGGTATACAGCCATTTAACCACAACATAACTCTACAAGTAAAGTTAATATTAGCAGTGTTAGGGCAGTAGAAGAATCTAGGAAATGATAAATGAACTTAACTTTGCCTCATGAGATCAAAAGTAGATTTTTTTAAAAAAAATAATTTTCTGAAGTTATCCCCTATAGGATCTGTGGGACCAGAATATGTCTGCAAACATTATCTCTGTGTCCATGTACTTAGGAGACTGGCTGACATATAGTCAGCATTCCACAAACATGGAATTTATCCCTTTGGTGGCTGGATTAACTAGTTAGGCCATGGGATCAAATCAGACTCTCTTAAATGTGCTGTGAAGGTTGGTCTTGACTGCCAGATCCATCGGATCTGGAATCAACTAGGAGGTACTTTTCTAAGACTAACTAGAAGCAGGAGAGAGAGACAACCTTCTCCAAAATGAGCAACACATTCCTGTGGCAGCCCAGAGAAAAAGAAGTCTGAAGGGAACATGGTGCTACTTGCTTGCCTGTCTTCGCTGCTCACAGGCAAGAGATGACTGTCGGCTTCCGTGGTTGCTGTTGCAGCTATACGCTGCCCTCAGACCACAGCTCTGCCCACCTCCCAACATGGACTGAAGACCTGTGATTCTCCAGGAATCCTCCAGACCTTTAGCGCCAGATTAGGAGTGCCAAGGCATTCAGCCTTGTGGATAGAACAGCTACTCAGTCTACTCAGCACGTAGATGTCAATGTTGGATTATCTAGCCCATTTTGTGTAAAGCAATGCAATGAATCAACTTTTCTAATATATATTCATTCTATCAGTTCTGTTCTTCATATATATATGAACTAACTGTTTGCTTTACCGATATTTGCTTCATTTTCACATTGACATTAAATTATGAGTTAAGACTATAAGCAATCTCTTTAGGAATTACTACCCTAGGACAAAATGTATAGGGGATTTACAATAAGAAAACTGAGGGTTAATGGTTTTTCCAGATAATGATGTTTCAATGCTACCATTGAAACTACTCACTTAGAACCATTCATATTTGTCATTATTTGTTTGCCATAACATGGATCACTGGTAGTGAACTACACTGTATCACTGGTAATGAACTAGATGAATCACACCAGAACCTACTTCATTGTCTATGTCATGATTGAAAAAGTCAGGCAACTCAAGAATTCCTGAGAAATGGCATGTGATTGTCTCCCAAATTAAACTAATCTCATATATGGGATTTGGCTTATAAACAATAAGGCTAGACAATTCACCATCCAGAAAAAGGGTACAAATATAAAACAGGATTCTGTTAATAATGTAGATTGCCCAGATACCAGAGACTTAAGTAACTTTAGATGTCAAAATACTATAACTTGCTTACAATCAATATGACAGCAGGATCATACTTTCTAAAATCACTTGGTTTGTACCTTAGCTATGGTTCTAGGCACATTGCATTATGGTTGTTTGCTCAAATGCCTAACTTCCTACTGGGATGTGAGCATCTCAATACAACATGGGGATTTACCTGATACCTCAGTGCCTTCTAGGGCCCGACCACTTAGTGTTCAAAGAGATATGCTAACTCATTTGAGAGTCTGAAAATAGTAATGGGCTATCTGGGCTGGCCGATTTAGCAGAACAAAAAGTAATGAGAAATGATTCAAAAAGCTGTGGTTCCTTTCCCTCATTACTAAGAAGGATGCTAAAATCTAGATTTGGTGTTTCTTTGTTTGTTTTTTAAATCACAGTAAAAATCGGTGACTGAAAGACAATAGAAAGTAGTTATCTAAAGATCTATAAGAAATCTGCAATTAGATGAGAAAACTCCAAGAAATACTGTCTAGACATCATTGCCAAAACACAGGATAATTAATAAGATTCACATTTTCCGACAAGCAAATGTGTACCCAGTGTTTATTATTACTATAACCACTGATCATCACAGATGGCAAGGCAGAGCTATCTGTAACTTATCCTGCTGCACAATCTCCTGGAGGTATTCCTAGCTGGCATCTAGCCAGCCCGTGTCTGTGGAGGGATGCTTCCTATCTCCTCTGTGTCAGATCAGAACTAGCTGTTTGAGATGAAACAGCATTCAAATAGAGAAGAAAGAGAAACAGAAGAAGAAACAGAAAGAATTTATAGATCCAAAGACTTGAGTTGATGTAACCGCAGTAATTACTTAACAGCTCTAGACAGACCCATTCCTGCCATACCTAATACCCAGTAAATAACTATTGAGTTGGGAGTTTATTCCAGCTCCATGCTGGGATGCAAAGACACATCACTGAACAAATAGCTCAGTTCTCTAATAGCACTAGTTCACTAACAGAGGGAGAGTTGAAGTTAGCAAATGGTAGATGCCTTGAGATGGTAAGTTCTGAAGAATGGAGCTCAGTTTGGGCTTCTTTACTGAATTTAGAACTGGATGGTATAGTGTTTGTTTGTACTTGCATATGTATTCACGTCCATGTATGCACAGGTTCACATGTATGTACAGTTGCCTGAGCGCATGTACCTGGGGAGAGGCTAGAGGACAGCCTCAGGCATCTTCTTTCTCAGGTGCCATCCACTTTGCTTTTGAGATATGGTTTCTTAATGGCCTGGAGATGGACCAGTAACTGGACTGACTGTCCAGCAAGCCCCAGGGATCCCCCTGTTTCTGCCTTCCCAGTGCTAGAATTACAAGCACACACCACTTCACCTGACTTTTTTATGAGAATTCTGACAATCAAACTCAAGTCCTGGGCTTGCATAGCAGGCGCTTACTGACTGCAATATCTCCCCAGCCCATACTACATGCCTTTTGTGCCTTCCTGGCTTGGGAGTCTGAAAAGGGTCAAAGTGGATAGGAAAGAAATTAAGAACTTCATTAGCAACTTCATTCATTAGCAATGTACTCTCTGTCCAGTACCATATTGTATCTCATCTAGGATTGAAACGCATATTAGAAATTAGGTAATATTATCTCTAATTTAAAGCAGAAAACCAAGAGGCAGAAGCCATGGAAGAGAAGATTTCATCTAACTGGAATGTTGCTGCACTGGGCATCTGAACATGAGTCCTTCTGGATCCAGAACTCCACTTGAAATCTTCCCACAGAATTAATTGTCTTATAGTCAGGTGTTGAAAAAAAAGGGGGGTAACTCATCCTTAAATCCAGATGGTGAATTCCCTCTGTGGACTGTGGAACATGATTACCCTGGAAACCTGCAGTCTATTATTTCTGACTTACTCTTCAATCACATGGAGGGCATGGCAATTGGAAACAAACGGGAGGTGATTCGGTCCTGGGAATGTGAGCAACCATGTAATTAGCAAAGTTAACATCATGCAGTTTCTATAAATCACTCACACTTTACTTTTGTTATTAAGAGACGCTTAATATTACAATAGTAGAGGGAGGTGTCTGAGGTCAAAAAAAACATGGTCTAAAGCACATTTTAAGGAGGAAAATAGTCTAAGAAATTATGTCTTTAATTTTATTTGACCTTTACATTCTTTAAGAAAAACTCTCAGAGTTTTCCTCATAAGCCTGGGATAAGTGTGTCACATTGGTTATGTCTATGGGACAATAAAAGCTCCACCTGAAATTCTGCCTGTGGAATAGATAACTTGTTATTACCCAAGACAGGGAGTCTCCCAGTCAAGATTCCACCCCATGGGGTCTGAACTGTGGCAGAAGAGTATTAAAGCGTTAGATCATGCAGCCTTCTCAGCCCCTCCCAAGGTTCTTGGAAATGGCTGCCCATCACCCGAAGTTGCTTCTGAGTCTCCTCGCACATCCCTTCGTTCCTAACTGCCTGGGTCAAACTCATTTTCCTTACCTACCTTTTCTGGGAATGCATTATTCAGTCTCTGTTTTGGAAGGATTCTTATTTTTACTATCTAATTTCAAGCATCATTCACTAAGCAGAGCTGACATCCTCGTTACAGAGTCTGTCCAGGGGACTATAGACAAGCAATAAATGTTAAATCATGATGACAACAGCTACAGACTGAAACAGCAATGTCATCACAGTAAAACGCTTCTTTTTCCAAGTTATATGAACTCTACGGGGCTTTGACACCAGAACAGTTCTGTATGAACACATCTGTCCACACAGACGAACAAACACGTCAGGGGAAAAGAAAAGGACTGAAATAAATGAAACTAAAAGGAACCAATAATTATGGAAGGATAGGTGATACTTTTCAAATTTTATTTTGTGTGTGTGCGCATGCATGCATGCATGACATGTGTGTGAAGATATGTGTGTGCCACGGCAAACATGTGGAAATCAGAGGACCAATTCTGGAAGTCGTTTCTCACATGCCACCTTCTTGGGGAAGGATTTCTCTTGCTTCTACCACTAAGCGGTGTACTCCAGGCTAGCAGGCCATTGAGCTCAAGGCTTATTTTTCTGCTGCTCCCTTTCTTCTTGTCAAAAGAGTGCTTGAATTATAGATGTGCTCCACATCTAGCTTTTTGGATGGATTCTGGGAATCAAATTTAGGGCCTACAATCAAATGCTCTTAACTACTGAACTATATCTCCACCCTTCCCCCATAATGACTTTTTTTTGCCAGATATTTATTTATTTTATTTCCACTCATACAAACTTAACAGGTCCCCTCCCTCCCCCCTCCCCCCCATGTCCCCTCTCCTCCCCTCTCCTTTCCCATTCCCCAGTGCCTCCCCCTCCCATCCCCGGAGCCTCCTTTAATGTGCATGCCAAATATTTCCTAAAATAATTTCATTCTGACACATTTTGCCTTTTTTCTGTTCTTCTTCCTCCTTCTTTTCTTGGCATGTGTGTTTGTGTATGTGCAGGTGCAGGTGTGCATGCACATATGTGCATATATATATGTGAAGCAAACCTCATACATTGTTCCTCAGATGCAGTCCACCTCATTTTTTGCAATAGCACCTCTCACTAGCTTGCAATGTGTCTATTAAGTCAGGCTGGCTGGGTGGCCAGCAAGTCCCACGTATCTGCCTAGTCTTTGCTGCCCAGAGTGGGGATCACAAGTGTACTCCACCATGTTTGGCTTTGTTATATAGGTGCTGAGAACCAAACTCAGGACCTCATGCTTTCATGGCAGCACTTTACTGACTAAGCTGTCTCTCCAACCTGTGGCACATCTGCTTATTAGCATATATTTTATTAAACATTCTGATTGTTTATCTCCATTTTAGGTCATCTCACAGATATGGAAAGGAGACTCAGTCTTAAGATCGTTTTTGCAAGAACTTGGAGGTCAGACCCAAATTACACTATTCCAAGAGATATCTGATTGAAGACATCTTAAAAGAAAACATTTCCTAAATAACTATGAGCAGAACAAACTTCCAAAGTGAACAGGGTTTGCATGAGAAGAGAACAATCGCTCCTAAAGAGGACACAGCTACGGATTATGAGAGTCTGATCTTGAACAGCATGCATTAATCATGCCATCGATGCAATTCCCAAACTCTGAATCCTATTTTTTACAACTAGAATTCTTTGATCCTCTATTTCAATCTCTCAGACCAGTCTAGATGCTAACCTAATTGTTTAACTTATTGGGCTTGGAGACAGGTTGGGGTGTTAGAGGGGGTTGAAGCTCTTGCCACATAATCCTAACAACCTGAATTTGGATCTCCAGATCCCACGTAAAAGTTGGACCCCATGGTGTATGCACCTTCAATCCCTAATTTTCTAAGAGAGATGGGAGGTCAAAAGTTGAGAATCTCCACATGCTTGTCAGTCAGTCAGTCTGGTTTACACAGCAGAGCTGCACAGACCTGATCTCAAACAATTTAGACAGGCAGGACTGACACTTTAAGGTTACTCACTGACCTCTACATGTATACTGGGACACACACACACCTCATCCTCTAGCTCCAGCCAAGCAGCCTTTCCACAAGTCACACTCAGCACTAGCCCAGACCTATGTTGATTCTTCAGCCTTCTCATTTGCTCTTCTTGACTATAATACACTGTCCCTAAGCCCGCTTAGTGCCCCAAATCTTTATGACTGGGACATCACGTGCCTTTCCCTGTCCACTTTAGTTCTCTATCTGTACCTCTCCTACCTCCTTTTTCTCCTCATTTCTCCATGATACACACTAGCATCCATGTGCACAGACACATACACACACTGCTGAACTGCTGGGGCACCAAACTGTCTACTCCCTGGACATTTCTTCCCTATCCTGCTTAACATAAGTACTTCCTATTCTGAAGCAACTGCCTCTTGAGCTGACTTCATCTGATGTTTCCTAGTGATTGGACTGATATCACACACTTTAGACAGGAATCACACTGAAAACATGCTGTGTTCTCAGTACACAGTACCAGAAACTTCCAATCCTAATTTTAGTGCTAATGATAGCTGATTTCTATATTGTAAGGTTATAATTTTTCAGTGGATTAATTTAAATTTGATTTAGATGTCAGTTGAGTAACCACTTACTTCCTGCTTCTTTGAAGACAGAATTCTAAAAAGTGACCTTCTCCCACCTTGGATCAAGTATGCAAATTTAAATGCCAGCCTTTCTCCACTTGACTAAATCCTGAGGGTCCTTATTAGATAGTGTCCATCTACCTCCTCCAACAATTAGCACATACCTAATTTGACTACACCCTTCATTTCTACACCAGGAACAATTGCTATAGAAATGGCTCTGTCCACCCATAATCTGAATCACTGATTTTTTTGAAAAGGTACTTTGCCTGACAGATGTAAACATTTTGAGAGACCACTTATTTCCTTAAATTCAATACTTATAGGATAGTTTCCTAGGTAAAAACAGAATCACAATTTAGAGATGACAGTGATTGTCATAGTTGCCTATGTATTGCCAATAAATTCATCATCAAATGGCTTAAAGGTCAACAAGGAATTTTATTCTGGCTTACCATTGTCTAGTTATATTTCTTAGTCTAACTTGGCTAATGGAACAGTCCTCACTTTCCAGACAGATATCTGACCAAGTATTCTGAGTATATGCTAACACTCTGAATCACCTCCCTCCACCTTATCTGCCTACCCAGGGAAACTTCACCCATCACAGACAGGTTGTTCCTCATCAGTTGGACAATCTCCTGCAGGCTTGATCAGCACTTAACTACTAATTCTTCGCAACTGCCCAGAGCACAAGCTTTCAATTGTCAAGTTGTCACCTGTATCTAACTATCACAGTGACAGAAATGGAAATCTAAGAAAATACTTCTGTCCATTAGCTTATTTTCAAGGACAGGTTCTGAAACTTTCAAATTTAGGAAGATAGATATTTCAGAAGCCCAGAAGATACTTGGGAGGTAGACTTGATGAAAACAAAGCTTTTAAACCAAAATTGTTAATTAATCCTTTGAAAAAGTACACTATTACAGTATAGAAATCAGCTAATGTGAAAACTAATGAGGATTGGAGGCTTCCTGGTTCAGTGTACTGAGAAGAACATAATATAGCTTCCATGTTATTTCTGTCCAAAGAATATGAGGTCAATCCAATCACCAAGAAATACCAGACAAACTCAGATCAAGGGACAGTCTGAAAAAACACTAAATCTTACTCTCTCTTAAAATGTCAAAGTGAAATAAAAAAGATGAAGAGAAACAATTGCAAACCAAAAGAGACACAGGCATAAAAGAGACATAGACATAAATATGATTTTAAATTGTTTCTTTTTATTTATTTTTGCCTTGTGTATGTGTGTCTGTGTCTATATGTATAGGGGCACTACATGAGCCTATGCAGGTCCAAGGATGACTTCAGGAATCATCCTGTATTGCTCTACCTCCATTTTGCTTCACTCTAGGATTTCCCAGGCTCAGCTTTTCAAGGCTAGCATTGAAGTCTGCCACCATTTATGCCCTGCATTTCTATGTGGGATCTGGGATCGAAACTCAGTTCCTTCTGCTTGTGAGAAAGTCTTAACCCCTGAGCCATCTCTTTAACCTCTAAATTATTTCTTGAGCATCCCTTCCAAGAAAATTTTATTGGGATAATTAAATAACTAATGGATTGTATATAAAGATTACAAATTAGATATCAGCATCAGGTCATTGTTAATCTTCTGAATATAATAATTATAATGTGGTTATGAGAAAATTTACTTATTCTTACAAAATACACACCAAAGTAATCATGGCTGAAGGGAAATTTGATAGACTCCCACATTCAGAGCAAAAGCTCTGTTTGCTGGTTACTGCCCCCACCCCACCCCATGGCCACTTGGCACTTGTAAAGTTCATACTAAGTCATATACCTCACTGGGACAGGAACTGATAACTCACTCCCCTGTCCTTTAACCCACCCACAAGCCCAGAGATAAAACTCTGCTGCCCTTTCAAATGCCGCTTCTTTTCCCTTCTGAGAATTAACCCATGTTGCCATGCAATCAATGAACTTTTTTCATCCTTTGTCCACAGTTCAGCATGTTCAGGCTTTTTATTTTACAGCACTGGGACTACAGTTTGTCAAATTGCTCACAATATTATCCGTATCTACAGTGTTGCAGTTCACCTGCATGGTTGCTGACAAATCACCCTCAAATGGCTTAAGGGAACAAGGGGTTTATTTTTTTTATGATTACTGGTTACAGTTTTCAGTCCAGCTTGATAAGAGAGCATGTACCAATATCAAGCCAAGGGAACTGACCACACCATCTTTACATAATGGCTGAGAGAGGAATGATCCTTACTTGCCAAACCAGCATGTCTGGCCAAGCTGTACCCAAGGATGCCGACTCTCTCAACCAGCTCTTTGTATTTTATTCCAGGCCTAATCCCATCCACCATGGGCTGGACCTTCTCATCAACTAGGCAATCTCCTGCAGGTTTGCACTTGGATCTATGATTTGATGAAATGCTTACAATCAAAAACTTCTTGATGAAAGGACATGAAAGGTTTTTAGAGATCATTTTCTAAAATATAAACTTACTTCATAGTCAAAGTTTACTAGAAATATCTCAGTTACAGAGCACTTGCCAAGTATATACAAGGGTCCTGACTTTGCTTCCCAGTACCACAAAAAAGAAAATTACTAGCAAATGCATTTTTAGTGGAACATTAGTTATCCGAATGCCTCACTGGACTGTCCATGTCACTGTCCAATAGCAAGTACTTGAGAAAGCAGCTGAGTCAAACAAGGACCACCTGGCAAGCATTTCCTGAGCTCAACTCTTGAGAGAAGCCTATGTTGTCCATCTTCCTACATCCAATTTCTCTCTTCACATCTTTTCTTCACTATTTGTTGTACTCATGTTCTTTAGGGGCTCATATTCAAAGAACTGTAAATTAATGCTCTAGAGAGAGTTCAGTACTGTGAAGGGTGCCATTCCCAGCTTCTTCAATGAATATAGCAGCAATGTATTTCTAGGTAACAATTTCTCCAACTCTAGAATGAAGGCAACAGGAAGTTTTCATGATGTTAAAATGAGAGACAGATGGCTGGCATGCAGTAAAGATTCAGCAAATGACACCAATCTGAATTATGAAATCAGATGTTCTGAGAACTGCAGAGAAGTAATATAATGTAATAAATAAATTAGCACTTTTCAAACTGATTACACATTAGTAGGACACAACAGGCTAGAACTCAAAAAGGAAACATGAATTTAAGCAATTGTATATCCCTGACGGAATTAAGAAATGCCCCCAAATCTACAATAACCAGAGACATGAGCACTTATCGGCAACTTAACTCTGTTGCAGAGCTGTGACAAATGTAAAACAAAGTAGAAATCATAGGTCACCGCTTAAGGAAAAACTGAAACCAAAAACCAGAGCTCAGTCTCCCAAGGGAAGACATGCAAAGATAGGGAGGAACATTTGATTATGAAACAGAAACATGTGTGGCTTCCTCACTTCCTGTTCACAGCTCCTTGGGCTGTCATTGCGGAGGCCCATGGGAGACAAAGCAGCCATGACTGTTCAGCAGGATGATGTTCTACAACTGCTTGGCATCCCATGGCAAACACTAGCAAGGTTTACGACAAGCCAGCAGGCTCTGTAAATTGCTCTCCCTCCCATTTGAATCTCACTACAGACTTCTTTGCTCCCTGAATGCTGACCTGACCCAGAGAGAGAGAGAGAGAGAGAGAGAGATCTGATGAAGTCCTGTGACTTGGACTTTTGTTTTCTGTTCAGGAAACTTCTCCATATGAGGGAAAAGTTACTGGGCATAGAGCCACAGACACGAATACCTGAAGTGCTCCCTTTGATTGGCTGCGAATGGCCTTGAGTCTTTGCTTGTTTAGCCTGTATGTAAAGTCTTTATGTAGTGCACTAAGTCACAGCTCCTTTTCAGTGCAGTGATTTAGCACTGAAATGCATTAAGTGAGCAGTATTTTACTTGGAAATGCTAGGTGGCTATCGCTTTGGTGTTCTGTCACACTAAACTTATTTACATTTTTAACATTTAGGCAGTACATATGACCAAGACATACATTCTACTTTATACCTTGGCAGAGTATCCCACGAGAAAATCAAGGGTAATTCACTTGGTTTCCTCTTTATTTTCAAGACTTTTAGATTGTGTTGCCTTCTGTCCCTAACAAATCATCTTCTTACACCAACAACATTTTATATTACAGTTACATGTAGACATGACACATAGGAAGTAAATTTCCTCTCTTACTGAAAAAAAATAGACCCTAGATTTGTTTTATCCTGTATTGTATTTGCACTCCCTTAAAAAAGCCAACAATCTCAGAAATCACAGTTAGGAGTAAGACATTCAACATTATCAAAAATGGTGAGTTTCTTCTAATTAATATCAGAGAAACTCTTTCAAAACAAAGATCACAAAACAGACCCTGAAAAGTTAAAGAAAAGGTTAGGCTAAAACTACAGCAAATCTTACAATAGTCCACATAGAATCAGAATTTTAATCCAAAGGTGAAAAATGCACCAACTGCTGGTGTATATAGTCATATGGTTAACAATCATTAAACTCACAAATCAAAGTTGGCTTACCATAGCAACACTGGCATAAGCATTCACCTCAGAGAATCACTTTGCATGTTTACTTCGCCCTAAAAGATGGGTGACATTACTGTCCCTCCCCGCAATACAAGAGAGTAGAAGCTAATAGGAGAAAAGAATCTTTCCACGGACACAGTGCCTGCAAGCTAGAATTCTTGATCCAGAGTTCAAGTTCAGCCACTTTGCCATATATCCTCTATCTTCTAGGTGTAGCCTCTTTCTGCAGAAGCAAATCTCTGGCCAAAGACTATGAATACTAACAATGTCAACAAGCCAGCAAATTCTTTTTCTTCTTTCACCTTCCTTCCTTCCTTCCTTCCTTCCTTCCTTCCTTCCTTCCTTCCTTCCTTCCTTCCTTCCTTCCTTCTTTCCTTCCTTGCTTCCTTCCCTCCTTCTCTCCTTTCCTTCTCTTTCCTTCCTTCCTTTCTATTTTTGTCAGTTCTATAAATGTTTAAGGTCTACTATGATCATATTTTCTCCCATTACTTTCTCTTATATCTCTCCCACTCCTGTTAAGTTCCCCCTCTATTTTCATATCTCGTGTGTGTGTGTGTGTGTGTGTGTGTGTGTGTGTGTGTGTGTGCGCGTGTGCAGGTTTGTGCAGAAGTTACAGCTTCTGTGTTCATAATTGCAATGGCCACGTCATGTCCAAAACAACACAGTGTTTTATAGCTCTCGATCCCATCCTCCAGCTCTTACAATCTTCCGTCCTCTCTTCTGTTATGTTCCCTGAGCCTTGCTCTCTCTTTCACTCCCCTCCTGTCCTGGTCTTTTAAGTGCTAGAATTAAAGAAATTCTCACCAATCACACACAGCTAAAAGTAGCAAATTTTTAGAAGTAAATTTTAAAATCTATCTGATTTTCACCACAAGTAACACTAAAATATAAAAAAGATGCCATCCCATACTGAAAATGGGCACAGAGTAATTCCATAAATCCTGATTTTGGCATTTGTTCAAGTGTTAACAAATATGTATCAAGTGTTCACTGTGTATCTTGCACAATCCTGGGTATTTAGACCCTGTGTTCCCTAAGTGCTTTTGCCAGAAGAAATCTGGGTTTGAGGTTCTGTATTGGGACACAGTTCCAGTCTACAGGACACCCTAGTCCAGCGTCAGCCTGACGGATGACATTAGAAGTGGTCAGCTCGTCCCTCATCACTCTCTTCTTTCAACAAGGCTTGCCATACATGGAGGGGCATGCCTGCACCATGGCAAACAGGAGGCTGAGGCAGGAGGATCACAAACACAAGGTTAACTTGGACTACAAAACAAGAACCTTTCTCATGGAAAAAAAGTGGGCTGACCATCTATATCTCAAATCAAATCTTTGAAATACATCATATTGGTTTTAAAAATTACCCTTTAAGAAGCAACCAGTCAATGTGGGAAGGATGAAAAGTAACCTGAAAACTAGTCTTGTTATGAGTACATGACTGAGGAAACTGAGTTATGTCATACAGTAAAGGCAGGAGACTTTTCCCATTTGTCTTCCAGGGACATTGTACTTCCCTAGTGCACCACTCAGGGCAACCTTTGGAATGATCAGCCCAATGTTCCTTCTGCCTTCCAGGAGAAAATGAAAAGTTATATTGTTCATAATTTTGGATAAGTTGCAATATTGTGGGTTTATATAAATTCGCTCACATATTATACTCAATAAACCCCAATGAGCAATTTAAAGTCATGATACCACCCCCCATTCTTGTTGGGAGGGCAAGACGAGAAGGAACAGAAGGACAGAGAGTGGGGAAAGCTCATAAATTATGAGAAGAAAAGGAGTGATTTCATCAAAGTGCCAAGTTCGGTCCATGGAATGTTTCAATTGTATAAAATTTATAGTTTTCTGAGGGGGATGATTTACGGACCCTAATTTTCCACAATAAAAAGCTCGGTGGGGATTCTGTGAATGAAATATCTTTTTAAAAATAAATAAAAAATGTAGCTCAAAATGAGGGTCAATGGTACCACGTCTGGAGAATAACTCCTTCTCGGATCAGCTCCAAAAGTGAGTCACAGGAGAAAGATCTCATAAAACATGTGCTATTTTAAAAGGCATGGAAGTTGTATAATAAATAAGCAATGTGCAGAAAAACTTATCCAAGTCAATTTCTTTAATTGGTAGAATTTTATCTTTATCACTAGGTTTCAATGAACTAAAAAAAAAATTGATAGAAACCCAAAGGTTTAATGGAAGTTTGGGCACTTACATAATGGAAGAAGAGAAAGCAGAAAAATATAAGAAAGTATTAGAGTATTAAATAATGTCCCTTTTATTCAAGAAAAAGCACAAATATGTATTGTTTCTTGCCAGTTCGATCAATGTGAAATCAGAGCCTGGATTTCAAGAGACAATTCTTAGCCCAATCCTTCAGTAAGAATTTCCTCAGAAAAAAAACATTAGAAGTTTTCCATCTGTCCACACCAACATTGGTCTTTAAAGTGAAAGGTTACCCAGAGTCACAACCAACCTCAAGTCCATCTGCTTCTTAGTCCATTCATCACAGTCATGACTCAACCTCAGTATCCATCAGCAACTTCTCTCCTCACATGCACTATCCCCGTCCTTCCAGGCGAAGATCTCGACATACCACTAAAACTTTCCCAACTTCTCTCCTTGAGCGATTAAATGAATCTCAGTTCAAAAATGTCCAGTTTCTGACTACACAATCCTGACTAGTGGACTTTGCATCTCCACTCCGGGAAATAGAGTGCATGAGTGGACCACATCACTGTGAAGCATAACCATTCGCGCACGCACGCGCACGCACACACACGCACACACACACACACACACACACACACACACACTCCCAAGTAGATCTCTGTACACTTCATCTCCACAGCCAAATCAAAGTTTTTAAACAAGACTGCCTGAATCTTAATCTTGATGACTTAGTCACTGGAAAAAGAATATCAGCATTTATTTTTGAATCTTACTTTAATTACTACTACTGAATTTCTAGGCAAATTTAAGCCTCAAGTACCTATAAATCTCACTGTTTCACTTTTTAGCAGAGGACAATTTATGCTATCCTACCATGATCCCCACTTTTTGGGTCATGCTCTTGTATAATCTCATTTAACTGAGAGAGGGCTGAGACCTGTTTCTTTCTTCAAACCAGTACGACACAGAAAATGTCATGGCCATCATCTCCAACATTGCATTATATCATGCAAGATTGTCTTACTGGCAAAGAGCTAGAGTATCTCTCCGATGCCGTATTTGAACAAGGGAGGTATTATTTTCTTCAGAGAGGAAATAAGAGAACCATATAACACAGAACTGGAGAGACAGCCACCTCTAGTTGCTGATAGTGACCTCTGTTTGAGAGACAACAAGCTGCTGATATCCTCCATTCTACAACCACAAGGAAACAACTGATCAACTTTAAGTGTAGTTCCAAGAGCAGTTTTAGAAGTAGATCTGTTGTTCTCAAGTTGAGAGTCAAGTTCAATCAACATCCTGACTGCAATTTCACAGATGATCAGCTAGAACATATATCTAACTCTCAACATGAAAAAATCACAAGATACCACAGCTATAAAGGCAATACAATTCAATTCAAATTTATAACAAAGAAAACCACTTGTGCACACTGAAGTAGATGCCACAATCATTTTTAATCCCTAAAATTAAGTCACCAAAATAAAGAAATGCATGGTCTGGAAACATTACCCAAAATTAAACAATATTATGTGATAAAAGAGTTAATGTCACATGATGATCATTTACAATAAATTACTAAGTAAAGGGGCAGATATATGTCCTCTAAATGCACTGTAGGAAGAGACCCACCAAGATACTGAAAAATCTTATAATACTCAAAAAAGGAATCCTACAATACTAGAAGGAAAGAAAGAAAGTTGCTCTTGTAGAGAAGAATAATTAATGCAGTTGAGGTATTATAGTATGTTCCTTTATCACCCCCATGTCTGCATTCCTTTCTATGTCTATATGTGTGGTGTGGTGTGGTATGGTGTGTGTGTGTGTGTGTGTGTGTGTGTGTGTGTGTGTGTGTGTGTGTGTTTCTATCTGTGTGTCTGTGTTGGTTTGGTTTAGTTATGTTTACTTTAGTTTGGTCTTTTGAGACTAGGTCATGTTATATAGCCCAGGCTGGCCTCAATTTCTAATCCTCCCAAATTTGGGTTATTGGTCTCAGTCACCTTATTGAGGTAACCTGATCTTTGTTGTATAAAAATGCCACTCTGTAGAATTAACAGTCACACAACCCAACAAGCAGATGACTTTGGCAAGTTATTTTCTGTCTGTAAACTTCAGTTCCCTCCCCCAGTAATGCAGGAAACATCAGGGTATCTTCAGTTATTTTGAAAGCCAAGTGACGAAAAGAATTTAAAGTGACTAGAATCTGATAACTATTTCTTCCTTATTGTCAATAGGGCAAAAGGTAACCACTTTGGAGAAGTGGGCAGTACAGGATGAGAACTCTCGCTTAACCAGACCTTAGCTGGCCCAGAGGCAGGGTGGGTGAGCCTCTCTCTGCCTCTCCCCCAACCCCACCATCCTAGAGAAATGTTGCCCTCATCTCCAGCTCCCTGCCTCCCGTAGTTGGCACTTTTATGAGGATGGAGGGTCCCTGCACTAAAACCATGAAGCCTCAAGGACAAAGGCCTTGTTCATTTCATCTTCTTAACACTCACTAGGCCTAGGACGCGACTTGGCATGCAGTAAATCTTCCAAAAGGGTTTTGTTTTGTGCTTTTGTTTTTTAATGGTGATTAGGCCAGCACCTCAGGAGGCTGGAGGAGAAGGAGAGATAAAGATACCACTCAAAATTCTACTGCATTGTGGTCTTTGAAATATTTTCTTATGGTTTCAGAACTTAATCCCCTCCTGTTCAGCTTCAGGACAATTTCCTGGCCAAGTTTGTCTGGTTCAACTTGGTCTCCTTTTTATTTTTTTAATCTATGAACTATCACACATGTTTTTCTTCTCTTCTTCAAGAGATGTTGCTACATTTCTCCACAATAGCCAATTGCTAAGATCGGTAATAATAACAATACACTGGGGAGATGCCTATTGATTTATATTTTTGCAAGTTACCACTACCTTCATAATGATGTACCCAGCTCTGCTGTACCGAAAGTCAAGTTTAGAAGGCCTTGCGCTTCTCTGGGGTATTTATAAATATGAGGCATATGTGAGTCTTCTGGTGAGCTGGTGGAATTTACAGTCTTCCTGTTGTGCAGTGCTGACACGGGAACGTAAGTCCCCAGGAGCTTACTGGAACATTCACATATGGTCCAATATTACGCATACACTTGGCATCTTGATACACTTGAGATGCAGTGTGTTTTCACACAGACAATTGGCATCTGGCTTGAATGTTGAAAAGTATGGAGTGGGGAAAAAAGAGATGCCAGTAAGAAATCAAAAGAAAAGAGGAACAAGGAGAATGGCCTTTCTCCTAAGCAGGAGAATTCCACAGATGATCAGCTGTTTGGACTCCGAAAATTCAGTGTGCCTTCAGGGTACTGTTACTTAAAATTAATCCAGAATGTTGTTTCCTTAAAATAAACGAAAAAGACCTGAACATCGGAGTTGATTTATTTTAAGAATCGAAGCCTCTAGGAAGAGGATGTGGTAGAAAACCTTATGTTTCATCTCTGTATGTTACCAGCTGTGTGTCCTTAGGCAAGTTGCAGACCATCTCTACCCACTGGTTTTCTCGTCCATAAAATGGGAACAGATACACTTTGGCTTTACTGCATTCAGCAATTATAATCATGAATACAATAGTGTAGTCTAGGTAGTCTCATGAAATAGTGTCATTGGTTTCATAAAGGTGTTTTGTATGTGGTGCGCACATCACCAACCTCAAAATCATCACTGTTAGCTGTAAATTTATTGCCTGCATGGAAAGAGCCTCGAAGCTCTCTTCCTTCCTTCTCCTCCCCCCTCCTGCTCAGAATTCATCAGATATTCTAACAGAAGTCTGACCTGCCCACAGATGGTGGGGACAATATCTCCAAGGCTTAGTCATACCTTTGTCTTTAGGATATGTGATATACCAATATCTCCAGGTAAATACAGCCAATAGCATATAGCAACATGGCTTCATCAAGTTTGTTCAAGATGAGGTTCTGCAACAAAGATTTCTAAACCAATAGTAAATTAAGAATAAAAAGAAATGGGAAGAATGTTTTTAAAATGAAAGCAACAGAGATGAAATAAGACTGCCTAAGATACTGAGAGCCATGGAAATCTCAATATTGTGATGACCACACACCATCAAGCAAATCACAATCCCATGTTGCCTTAACGATCATCTGTAAAAAGGAATTAGTTTGAAATGCTCTTAACATTTGAGATGCAAAATTGAACCTGTCTCTTATTTCACCAAGTATAACTGAAACCAACTGAAGAATCTCATACGGGCTTGGTCCTCCACTTCTCCTTCCACTCCATCAGCCAAGACCATGAAAAAAGAGGAGTGCCATCTAACTTTTAATGAAAAGCATGCAGCATGCTCACAGTTGGCAAGGTCTCTGGAAAGGGAGAGAGGCCAGCAGGACTGTTCCCCTGACCCTTACAACACCAGGCTGATCAACCTTCCAGGCACACTCAGCCAGTCCCAACCACAGTCCCCATGGTCCACAGGCACCGCTCTCAGGTTACTGAAAGTGTCCATCTCTCCCAGACCCACAGCCATCTCTCTCTTTCCAAAGATGAGCTCAGAAGCCTGCCTGTGTTCCTTTTCAATCTCTGGGATTAAAAAATAATAACTCTAGAGCTATCACATATTGCTCTACGTCCCCTTCTGTCCAAAGGCTACCTGCCCTGTCTTGCGTCAGGGAAGTGTTTCCCCTTTAAACCTTAAGCCTAATTCTCCTTCCCTCTTCCTTTGGGAAAAGTAAGGTTTGAAAGGACTCTTGGAGCTTAGAACTTGAGGTTTTTCTCAGCTTTTAGACCAGGAGCTTTTTAAAAACTGAGAGGGTATTTTTAAACTTTTTCTTGTGTCAAGCCATAAACTCTATTACCACGCAACCCACATATACACACACCCTGTAAAGTGTCAGGCACTTATTCCCCTCTTGAAGGTGTTCATCAAATGTGAATGTACATGACCTTTGCCAAAGAAAGCAAGACCCCAACACTTGTTCATCCGTTTCTCAGATTATGTCCTGATGGGGATAACTCTTAATGGTGGCGATCAGACACCTTGCTGAATATTGAAAAACAAGTTGTCCGATGTATTCTTGAATTTTTGCTAATGGCATCAGATGGGAACATAAGTAGAGGATTACAGTAAACTCACAGGAAAAGTACTATCAAAGTTGAATGAGTAAAGATGATTCTTGCCTCCAATATAATTATTTACCTTGCCTTCAAGGTTGATTCTCCACGTTCTTATTATAGCCACTGCTCCTACCCAAGAAGCTGTTATCAATTTACCTTAGTGTCATCACTCTAAAAGACAGCTTAAGATGAAAGTTTGGCTCATATAACTGCTATTGGACACCCAGTGGGATAAACACTTGCAGTGTAAGCATAAGGACATGAGTTCCAAACTCAGAATTCATATAAAGCCAAGTGAGGTAGCAAATGCCTGTAATCCCAGTGCGCCTTTGGCAAGATGGCAAGACACAGACAAGGAAAATCTCTGGAAGCTACAGGCCACATAGTCTAATTTGTGCAATGGCAAAAGAAGAGCCTCTGTCTGAAATGAGGAGAAAGGTGAATATCAACACCTGAGGTCGTTCTCATGAGTGTGGAAACACATCATGGCATGAACACTTTCTCTCTCTCTCTCTCTCTCTCTCTCTCTCTCTCTCTCTCTCTCTCTCTCTCTTTCTCTCTCTCTCTCTCTCAATAAAAGTTTCTACATCATTTACATTCTATATCCACTCTGTTAAAAAAAAAATCTCCACAAGTGAAAATCCTAAAGCTATCAGATAGTTAGGATGGTAAACCTAGCTTTTGTTCTCCCCAAGAACATTTTTCTGAAATGATAAAACATATTAAAGTCCTTATAGTCACTCGTATCGCAAGGCATTTTCTCGGTTACATTAGTTTGAGCAACTAAGTACTGTTAACAGGAAATTATATTTGACACTATTTATAGAAGTCACCAAAAATAATTCAGTCTTTAAAATTAGGTGGAAATGTTGACATGACCAGCTCATCAGGCAGAGATGGGAGGAATGTTGCAAGTTCAATGCCTGCTTGGTCTTCATAACAGGGCAGCTAGGGCTATACACAAGATCTATCTCAGAAACCAAAATAATAAATAAGCCAATAAATAAGTTTAGATAGAAGGCTGTTTTAGTTACGGTTCTCTGGAGGAACAGAACTGATACAGTGAAACTTAAGCAACTCAAGGGGAAAAGGGAGATTTATTTGGCTTATGGTTCCAGAAGGGATATAATCCATTATGGCAGGAATTACACAGCAGAAGGCATGGCTGTAGGTGGAAAGAGAAGGTCAGTTCGGGTCACCCAGACATCATGAAGGCAGAGACAGCAAGAGCAAACTGAGAAGATGCAGGACCGGATTGCCAAACCTCAAGACCTACCCTTTCTAGTTTTCCTCCAACAAGACTCCACTTCCCAAATTGCCCCAAACTTTCCCAAACCTTAACAATGGCTAAGGATGCAAACACATGAGCTTGTGGGGGCACTTTACATTTAAACCAAGATATCTCCAAATGGAGAAAAACAGAAAATAAGTTTACATTTGATTGACTTCATATTCAGACATCATTGTATATCAAAATAAATCGAAGTTTATCAATTTTTTACTGATGTCTAATATTCCCCCTCCAGTTTTAACATGCAATTTTCAAAGACATGGGCCAAATGGCACAATTTTTAGAATGTTTTGTTTTCTTTTTGTCTCCTCTAAAGACATTCAAGAAAGTACTATCTTACTGCATCCATTCATATCAGGTACTAAAGGAAAGTTTTTAACACTCTCAAGTAGATATAGTTGTTACATCATGATTTAACCAAAATGTCTATTTCCTCAAGTATAAAAAAAAACAACACATGGAGTCATCCCCACAAACTTAGCACAGCATTATATAGACAGGCACATCAGACCAAGATAGTCGCTAGTCATGCATTCCAAATGTCATCATTATCATCAGACATTCAAGGATTTGGTCAGAATCATCTAGAAAATCTCAGTGTTAATTCCCAGTTAATTACTCATTGTCTGTGAGATCTCACATCGATTCACAGATCTATGTCCAAATTTTGAGCAAGACCTAGATTTATTTTCATGTTAACAGGAATATGGAGAACAGGACCACTAGGAAGAACTTTGCTAAGCAGGTGCTGTAATAATAGAATGCAGAGAATTTGCAAAGGAAAGCAAAAGATAGCAGATCTGGGTAAAGTTTCCTGCGCGATTCAAAGCACAACACATTCAAAGTAGTATACAGTCCTGCAGGCATACAATACATACTTGAAGGAAATGCAAGTGAAAGGAGGCTAAGTCTCCTGTCACAAAAGTATCCTCCAAAGGAGGGAGAAATAACTCATAAATAGATTTAATCCCATGACAGGAGCTGCATGATTGATGTATCTGCTAACCATGCTTGGCATATAATCAGTACTCAGTATAAATGGATTGCTGAATTAATGATACCTTTTCTAGCTTAATAAGTAGATTAAATTCAGAGTTACCTATTTCTTTATTGTTTACAATTTTCCTTTCAGAAATTTCTAGAAAAACTGAAACATGACAGAATCAAATGAGTTAGACTCTTGTTTACTTAAGCTCATGTGACACGTAGAGAGACTGATCCTCAATTGTTCACTAGAGTGGGAGACTGATACATAGATATTAAAATTCCTTAGTAAGCTGTTGCTAACTACACTCTTCAACTGGTAATGGCTCTCATACGCCTTCAACCTGTCATTATAGACCTGTGACCAGGAAAATAAAGGAAGGAGGTCATTGAACTCATACCGAAAGAAAGAACAATGAGTTGCTGATGGAGAAAGGAACAGTTGAGGGCAGAATTGCAACTACAACTATAGGGGAGTTGAAAGATCAATGTTGATTGGACCTGACACCTAGGAGATGTGCCTCCAACATACTTGTGAAAAATTATCTAGATTAAAGTTAGTCTCTAAGAATGTCTGAGAAGGATTACCTTGATTGTGTTAATTAATGAGGGAAGAGCCAAGTTAATTGTAGGTGGAACTGTACCCTGGGCAGATGGTTCTGGACTGATAAATTAGAGAAAGCAAGTTGAGAACTAGCATCCATTCATGATTCTCTGCTTCTTGACTGTGAGCAGTAGGCTCAAGTTACTGCTGCCCTGACTTCACCACAAGAATCATTGTACCCTTGACCTGTGAGCCAAAATAAGCTGTTTTCCTTAAGGTGCTTTTATTGGGGAATTTTATCACAGCAAAAGAAAAAGCAGCAGAAGTGATTCAAGGAGCTTTTTGAAAGAACAGACTAGCATTTAACAATTTATACAGATGTATTTCATTAAACAAAAATAAGCCAGACTCAGAAAGAGCATGATGGTTAATCTTATTGTCAGCTTGCTGAGTTTTAGAATCACCATGGAAGCAAATCACAGCACGTTCATGAGGGAGGGATTATCTAGATTAGGTTAATTGAGTTGGAATGACTCACCCTAAATGTGAGTGGTACCATTCCATGGGCCAGGGCCTCAGACTGAATGCAAAGAGGAGAGCAAGCTAAGCATATGGCATTTCTCACTCTCTGCTTCTTGACTGTGAACACAATGTGACAATCTGACTTGGCTTCTGGCCTCCACGCCTTCACAACGGTCATGAACTCTATTCTCAAAGTGTAAACTGAACTAAACTCTTCTTCCTTAAGTTGTTGCTTCCATATTTTGTTGTAGTAATAAGTAACTAATACAAGCAAATCTTACGGTACTAGTTATGTTTCTTATTCACTATGGCAGGGAAGGGCTAGCCATAGGAGCTTCAAGCAGGTGATCACTGACTTTTCCTCTTTCCCCCAATACTCAGGCCATGTCCCTCCAAAGCCCTCCTGTAAGAAAATAGAATAGCTTCTATTAGGCAGTTTTAGGATAGAACTATTAGTTAGACTAGCTTTTCCTAGGCAGCACAGAACACAGCAGTAAAGCTGGAAAGGTCCTTGAAGGTCATCCCCTACTGATGAGATTATCCTAAAGGTGCACACCCTACCAGCTTCAGGAGCTGATTCTATCCCCCAAAGAGAGAAGATCAATCAATTTCCCCAAACCCTCTGTTCACGAAGATGAGTTAAGTTTCTCAGAAGAAAGAGTTCGACCACCTCAGGAGTTGAACCCTAGTATGAACCTGTCAGACATAGAGGAAACCAAAAGTCCCAATCGGATTTGAAACACCTGTAAGGAAAAGTCACTTTTCCAGGGCCTGCCTAATCCTGCAAATATTCTGACCCCACCAGCTATCAAACAGCTCTTTTGCTCCTTTGGAGTCCCCAAGTTCCTTCATTTCTCTCACTTAATCTTATTTTAACCCTCTACACATGTTTTCGGTATCATTCTTCAACTCTGAGTACACTAGAGCCTGGAAAGAAACCCAGCATTATTTTGACAGAGAATTGATAAGCAGCCTTCAGTACTCATGGAAGCTGAGTTGTGTCCTGGGCCATTGCAGCTATTAGCAAATCCAAACCCACATCATCCTTGAATTATAACTGTACCTTTATCTGTACCTTTATGTGGATAATGTTGGGCATAATGGCTAGATCAACTAGCGTCGAACCTGCTCCAGATACCTACAAGAGCCTTTATTCTTCCAACATGAAAGGAATTGAAGGATGTTTCCCTTCAGGACCCCCACCATTCTATCTAAGATGGCTCTCTTTCCTAACACTCTTTTACCTCAGAGCCCTGTCATTGCTGCCTATATCTAAGTTGTTGTATCTCTCCTAATAAAGTTTTTCTGAGGTAATATGTCTCAGTTCCCTTCTTTAAATTTCTTTAACAGTCACATTGTGTGCAGTCAGGAAAAAAGGAGAGCAAACGAGAATGACTATCCATATATAAAACCACAAGACCCACCCCTAGTGACTCACTTATTCAGTAAGGTAAAGATTTAACAATCTTCCAAAATGGCTCCACTAGATGTAGTCAAATACATGAGTCTATAGGATATATTTCACATTCAAAGTAAAACACCATTTTCCTCTCATATGTGTGGGTATGTGTATAGGTCAGGCACTAGAAAGGAAACCATAAAGAAGAAGAAGAGATCTCAAGTAAGGGGAAAAGGGTAATGGAATAAGAAAGTATGTATAAAAATGCCATAATGAAATTCACTACTTGGCATACTAATTTAAAAATACATTAAAATATATGCATATTCAAATACATATAATTATATGGATCAGTTAAAAATAACACACAGGCTGAATAGAACTTTCTAATTAAAAGTTCACTCATTTATAGAACCAGAAACAATGGCCATTCATTTCACATAATAGGAAGGCAGCCAAACTGTGCACTAATTAACAGACAGGAACATTAAAAAGGGCTAATCATTCATTGCAAAGAATTATTCCTCAAAATTTAAATTGCTCCCAAGGATCATGGGTATAGCACCAAGAAAAGCACCTGAAAGCACAAAAAGAAGACAAATCGTAGGGAAGACCAGCAGTCTGGGTCAGAAGGACTGAGAGGCAAGAGTATCTGTCCTGAGGGTCACCTGTACTTGGCACTGAGGAACAGAGATGGACCATGGGTGAGCACCAAATGCAGGACTCACATCAAGCCACAGCTTCAACAGGCAAGGAGGTCGTGAGCAGGAAAGCTGGCTCTTCAAAGAACATCTCACCAGGGTGGCCTGCTGAGTCTACAGATGTGACCTGTCCAGAAAAACAGTGGGGAAACTCCAGACCGGACCACACGCCCTTCCAGACAGTGTTTTGGAAGAAATTTTGAATAATTTTTCAGGTCATTAAAATCCAAGGGAAATTTCAGGGAAATTATCCTACCCTGCACTTTATAAAACCACTTACCATAAGAACAAACAGAGAGAGATGGGAGACGTTTCTTTTAAAGGGTGGGAGGCATTTTTAAATGCTAGTCTCCACTCCCTCTACTTACTGACCACACCCCCTGCTCTCGACCCAAAAAGTACACTTAAGATTTCAGAAATAAAAGCTTAAATAGCTTTCAGTCTTTAGAAGTCAATCTAATCTCTAAGTCGAAAGAAGTAAAGATGATTAGAATCTTGGCTCAAATTCAGATTTCATTTCAACTGATTAAAAAAAACTGAGAAGGCCAGAGAGATGGTTCAGGGGTTAAGCCTCTGCTTCCACAAAAGCAGAAGGTCCCAAGTTCAGATCCCCAGGTTCCACGTAAATATACCAGGCAGAAATGGTGGCTTTCAGTTCTGGAAGGTGGAGCCTGGGAAACCCCAGAGCAAAATAAATAGGAGGTAGAAGTAATCCAGGATGATTCTCAAAGTCACACACAGTGCCCTCTGATGTACACAGACACACAAACATACACGAAATAAATAAATAAATTGAGACCAACAAGGATTTTAAAAATATTCTTCTTAGCCATGCATGGTGGCACATGCATATAATCTCAGTTGTGAAGGAGCTGAAGTAGGAAGATGACAGTGAGATTTAAGCCAGCCGAGGGTATAAGGTGAGATGCTGTCTCAAAATACAATCATCATCATCATCATCATATATTTGACTCACGTTCCAGAAACCATTAAAATGAAGTTTCACAACTTGCTGCACTGTAATGAAATATAAAAATTATAGCACAGCAATATCTACTGCCCTTATGAAAGGAAAATATAAAATGATCCCTTAATTCAGCAGCTCCTTGTATTGAAAATGTACACTCTGAAATATTACCTTTCCTTGAGTATTATTTAAAATGTTCCTGATATGTTACTATATGGTCGCTTTGATACAGAATGGAATCATTAACTAGTGCTAGTTTCAGCAAGCAGTGAACAGCAGCAATGCAAGCTGGAAGACTAAGGCAGGGACAGTACTTTCCCACATGAAAAGGCAATTTTTAATCAAAGCACCTATTACAAACTTAAGATAACTAACTTCTCCTGTGACAAGACTATCAGCATTCCTGTTCTATAGCTGCTATCCTCAAAGTCACACACTAAGAGGAAATATAAGCTAGGTCCTTGACCTAGTTATCTGATACACTAATATCACATAGAAGTTATCATATTTGAGAGGAAGGAAAGTCAGCAGTCTGGAACAGTCTGCTTCCTGTAATTGCAAATGATCGCCTCCATCCACTGCGGTTATGAATCCCCAGCGTGCATCTACAAGGCTGACTCACTGCCCTGGATTCTTTTGCTTTACTCTCTTCCATGTAAATTTCCTTTCTTAAGGAAATTCTCCAATATGGTTGAATCAATGTAAATCGCGTTGAGGTTAATGGATGCTATCAAATGCTAACAAGACACAGACCCCTGACTGAATTCAGAAGTTACTCATAAGAAGAAAGCTATAGAGTACAGTCATTATTATTATCCTTTACACATAGGATTGAAGACACAAATATTAAAGAAAACAGGGGTTTATTTTTATTAAATATTGAATTTTCTTTTACCTATTGGACAGAGAACGAGAAAGAGAAGGGGCATGCATGCCATGGCACACAGATGGAGATCAGAAGACAACCTCTCGGAAGACCCACAATATGGAGCTCGGGGGATTAAATTTTGGTGTCCAAGTTTGTGAGCAAACACCTTTATGCACTGTGTCATTTCGCTGGCTGAGAACAGAGGTTTAGACACAAGGCCCCCCTGGCAACAATGCCCTAATATCCACAATTGTTATGCCGTCTGTTTCTCTCGAGAAAGAGACTGAGAGGAAACGGATTTGTGAACTCAGAGGTAGCATTGTTACTCCGAGGAAGCAAGTTACCAGCACCTCAAGAAGCTACACTCATTCATTTGGCCAAGACCCAGGGGGATTCTGTTCTAAGCCTCAAGTGCTCTATTTGGTTGAGTCTTGAGTTTCATACTCCTTAGCAGAGCATTTGAGCAATGCTGGTTGATTTTCGAAGACTCATTGGAAAAGTGCGATGGCTACAGACAAAGGTCAGGAAGGAAGGCTGTCCTAGCAAGCAGTCATGGGAGCAGAGAGTGGGGCTGGATGGAGGGTCCTGAGCAAGGGCTCCTCTCAGCCCCTTCCCAGTGACTGCGGGATGAAGGAAGCAGGGTTAGAATCTCTTATAATTTTTAACTGAACTTTTAAACTAAAGGGAAAATGCTGTTTGCTTTTTAGAGGCTCAAAGACTATTGAGAGGCAATGGGAGTGTGTGATCTTCTTACAGTGTGTCCTGGTGCAAGCAGCGCAGTTGAGACTGATGATCTGGGATCTGGCTTCAATGTGTTGCTGACTGACAGCCACAGTCACAGTGGTTTTGAAAACAAGACACATTACAGAGGGTGTCTTGTAAACTTCAGAAGGGTCTTCCATTGTGCAAATCCAGAGAATCAAGACCCCAGGGGACACTGAAACTGACAAAATTTACAACAGATTGAATGACAAACTAGAATCCATCCAAATTACACCCATCAATCAGGTTAGGTACTGTTTTAGATAGGGTTCTCCAGAGAAACATACCAGTAGAATGAATAGATTTATAAAAAAAACAACAAACAAACAAACAAACAAAACCATTGCTAGAATGAGTTGCAAAACAAAGACTGAGTAATCCAATTGCTGTCTGCAGATTGGAAAAATAGAAGACCCTGTTGCTGCTCAGTCCATGCAACTGCATGCCACAGCAGTCCCAATCCAGGCTGAATACTGGGATGAGCAAGGGGGAGAGAGATGAATGGGGGTTCTCTGGAGAGTGGCACTTATTCAGTCCATACTGACAGATCACAGAATCTGTAGTCTAATGCAACAGAATGTGGGGTTGGCGCTAAGACATTTTAGCTCAGAAACAAAGGCAGACAGGTGATATCTTCAGATCCGGACCACCTAAGGGCAGATCTTTCTCCTCTCAGTTAAATCTCTTTTGCCACAGACACTGCCAGAGGTGTGTCTCCTAGGTTGATTCTCAATGATCGCAGCATTCAGGTGCTAAGGCAGGTGAATCTGGAATTTGAGGCCAGATTGGACTGCATAGCAAAGCCCTGTCATAAAAAAAAAAAAAAGCTCAACAATTATAGAGTGGGCAATCTAGTATCATAGAGGTCTCTCCAAATTAACAGTGAAGACCATTCATCACAGTTGTCAGTGAACCAGGAAATCTATGAATTTACTGGCCTAAAAGAAAGAGCATGATTCAAACCTAAGTGTTCTTTGGTCAAAACCTAACTTCAATAAGAGTTTGAATTCTCCCACAGGTCAGTCACCATAGCAAACTATCCCGTGGTGGCTAACCTTCTCCAGAAAAAAAAAAAAAAAAATTTGTGTGAGTAATCAAGTCATTCTGTGTTTGATGCCAAAATTTGACTGACTTTATCTCTTTCTTCTCCCATGCCTGACCATATTCCCTTCTCAAATCATCCTCCAAGACATACCCAAGTCATATCCAAGACATGATATCACGTCCTCAATAAACCAGACTTTCTCAGGCCCCCATGTTGTACCATCTCCATAGAGAAAGTTCTCTATGTCCACTACACTGTAAGAGTCATGTTGCCACCTCCTAGACAATGAATATTCCAGTGTCGTCCATGGGCTCTGTGTACTTAGCTATTTCAATTAAATTCTGCTCAGTTTAGATAACTCGCTCTATAATTACTTTATGGCAGGATTATTGCTATGCAGTCTAATCTAGCCTCAAATTCAAGTTCACCTCCCTCAACATCCTGAATGCTAAGATTACAGGTACGGACCACCACACTTGGCTAAAGTTTCTTTCTCCTTCTTCACCCTAAATGAACCAAGCATAAGACCCACAAGGACAAAGATACAGAACCACTTTTCTCAGTGAGAACATTTAGATCTAGCACTTATCAAACTTGAAAAAGAGACAAATGTTTTCTGAATGAATGAATGAATTGAGTCTGCATTGAAAACAGAGCTAGAAACAGAAGGTTGTATATCAAACAAGGGAGAGCATTAATTATTCCTCATAAGCAGGCATCCAGACATTCCTGCATTATATAATCCATTCCATCTAGGACTGCATCTCCATAAAGATCAGGAGGGGCACAGCTTCTTCCCCTTAGTCTGTGTTTACAACCTATAAATAACCCAAGTCCTCATCATTCATCAGTAGGCAATATCACTGATTACTGTGCAGTTCTGTACTCCTCAGGTTACCTATCTCCTCAGGGATGACTTGATACTCAAACGATCATGTACAAGAATTTTCCTATCCATCATCTACTGATCATTGCTGGTGTCTGTTTCCAAATATTATTGGTATCCAACCTTCCAAGCAAGTTATCCTTAAATCCTGGAAGTACATTATTAATTTAGAGACAGATTTGAAGACATGGAAAAATACAATCTTAATGAAATAATCTCTCTATTTCATGAATTTATTTGTATATAGAATGAAAACAATGCATTTTTAAAAAAATTTTTTCCTGCCACTGGGTCCTTGTACATCATCGGAGAGGAGAGCCCAGAGGAGAGTCTGGCATGCACATTAAAGGACTCTCTGGGGATTGTGGGGGGAGGCACTGGGGAATGGGGAAGGAGGGGTGAGGGGAGGGGGAGCAGGGGGTTCAGGGGAAGGAGAAGGGAGGGAGGGAAGTGGTGTACCTATTAAGTTTGTATGAGCAGAAATAATAATAAAAATGTTAAAAAAATTTTTTTCCACTGATACAAAGTTGATAAATACCCCATTCCCCTCCCTCTCTCCCTTCCTCCACCCCTTCCTAGATCCCCTTGCTCCCTTCCTCCTTTTTCCCTTCCTTTCCCCCCTCCCTCCCTTTTTCCCAGTGCCCCCTTCTCCCCCCCATTCTGGAGCATCTTTCACTGTGTATGTCAAACTTCCCTCTGAGTCCTCCTCTCTGATAAAGTGTAAGGACTCAGTAGAATTGCCTAGAGCTCTTTTTTGTGTTTCCCTTAAGTATAGGAACACTATTGTGGCTGTTAATCTCTTGCCTCTAAGGATCTTAGTGCCTGTGATCCATGCTAGACTTTGGCGGTTCAATGATATGGAAAACAATGCATTTTATAGGCACCTTTGTTTAAAGATGAAATTGAAGCCATAAAGGTAGTCACGAAAATCTAAAATTGATCTCAGTCTAGGTTCTTTCAGTATTTCAAAAAAATAGGTATGTGTCTGTCCTGCAAAGTCACAGCAAAGATAAAATAAGGCAACATGTGTTGGCTCAGTGAACATACATAGCAGTTACTTTGAAAAGGCTGTATGATGTACTTCCTACTAATTAAGCAGAAAGTAAGACACAGCTGATATGACCTGTAGTGTTTGTTCCAAGAAAGTTCTTGAACATTCGGTTCACACATTATTAATTAAGAAATACAGAAAGAGGACTGGAGAGGTGGCCCAGGGGTTAAGCCTCTGCCTTGCAGGCAGAAGGTCCTGAGTTCAGATCCTAGACCCCACGTATAGACACCGGGCGGAAGCAGGAGCGGCCTGCTATTCTGGTCCTGTGAATCCGGGGGCAGAGTAAACAAGAAGGAGGTGGAGGCGGTCCATGGTGATTCGCGAATTCGCCCGTGATTCTATACACACACACACACACACACACACACACATACACACACACATACATACACACGTGCACATACACACAATTGAATAAAAAAAGTAATATTTTATAATATTTAAAAAGTAAAATGAAAAAAAAAGAAAATATAGAAAGAATGCCTGGTCTTTTTCTTTCTCCATTTAAACCCAGGACAGACCTAGATGCACTCCCTTTACCAGCCAAGGGCAACATTTCTCTGAGATGCTGAAGGAAATGTGAAAACGAGTACCAGCCTTGGACCAGAGTGAGGCAGAAAGTCTGGAGACACATTGACCCAGAGATTCTCTCTCTCTCTCTCTCTCTCTCTCTCTCTCTATATATATATATATATATATATATATTATATAGAAGATCAAGAGCATTAAAACCACATGACTGAAGCAGCAATTTCAAAAGTTCCTTTAGCCCGGGCCAATACTGACACTTAAATTTGACCATTGTATATATGAAATATATCTACAAGAGTCCCACTTACTGATTTTCAGCATAAAAGAAAATTTCCTCCTGGTAAAACATCCTTCTCAATCCTAAAAGACATATGTTCTTTGGTGATTTCTATGACCACATTACCACTACCACATTCAAAATGACACATTTTCTTCATACAAAATTCAATCATTTTAAATAATCATCTAGAATGAATATATAATCTCAGGTATGTTTCTTGAAAGGAAACAGTTACAGTCAAAATCAAAATAGTTCCATTAGGTTGTTTAGTGACTGTCTCTATACAAAATCACCATTCCCTTTTCTACATTTCTTTGACAGTTTCATGCAGTGAATTTTTGTCATTTTCTCCCACAATACCCTTCCTGGTCTTCATTTCCTTCTCCCAATGGGTATCTTATTCCTCACAAGTTCCCATCCTATTTTTATGTCTTTTTTTTTCATGTGTAACATCTGAGTCCAGCAATGGCTGCCTACACTAGCATGTGCCCAGACTCTCCTTAGCATAGGTGATATATGGCTTAATGTTAGTGCCTCTGGGCAGCATTTGCCATCAGTGTTCATTCAGGGCGGGGTGGACCAAACCTCTTTCCTGATCTTTGATATAAAGTTGATTGGCCCAAATTTATATAGTTCTTATACAGGTAACACAGCCAGATCATTGATGTTATGTCTTATGTCCAATACTGTCTGTCAATACTCTTCCCCACTTTCTGACTTTTAAATTCTGTTTTCTCTTCTTCAGTATTCCTGACTTTAGGGGCAGGATCTTGCATGTGAAGATTTGGATATACTGTTTAGGGTAAAGTACTCCACAGTCACTTATTCTCTGCACTTTGACTGTGCAGTGATTCTCTGGACTAACCACCATCTATTGAAAAAGAGGTTTCTTGGATGAAAACTGAGAGTTGGGACTTTCTGAGGATTTAAAGAAAGTGTTTAAAAGGTAGTTTGTTGCCATGACCACTTAGCAAAACAATAGTAGTGGATTCTCCGGTAGGAGCTAGGACCTCCTCATCCATAGGCTCTTAGCAAGGTTTACAGTAGCAGTCATGGGTTGCCTCTGTTGAAAGGGCCTTAAATGCAATCAGACAACAACTAGTTACCTCATGGCACCCATGGCACCATTGTACCAATAGGTGGTACACAATTATTCCAATTGGTTCTTATTGTTGCTTACAGGATTCATAGATGGAGAAGACTGTTGGTGACTTTTCTCTCTTAAAAGCCTATGTAGCAACATCTGGTACTGTGCATGCTAGTCAGCAGGAAAGAAGATTCTACTTCACTTCTAGCTCAACTTCTTTATGTTCTGTGATCTATATAGTGTGTTTTCAGCAACAGGGTATTACCATTAGGTTCCAGTGGGCAACTAAGAGCCACAGCAATGAGATTGTTTTGAGGACCTCTGGAAACTTCCTAACTAACAACCCATTTGGAAGTATCACATTTCTGGTACTGGGAGCTTTTGTAAATACCCATGTCTTCTAAGAGGAATATCTCAAGGCAGCTTCTGCTATCCCTTTCTGTGCAACCCTGTGTAAAAGTACCTCCACTCAAACTTTTTTTTGTCTGTATTTTAATTGTATTTTTTGAGTAAGATGATAAAATGGTAGGTTTCTATGTAGACTTGTACATCTTTAGCATTAATTGTCCCTCCTATACCAAATCTCCTCCTCTCACTACTCTTAAACTCTTCCCTTTTTTATTACTTTTCGATTTTCATACTACTAACACTTTTACTTCCTTTACCTTAAGATCTTTCTCTACCTTCTTTAATGGTCTCCTGGCTTTAACAGATATTTCAAGTTGAGCACATAAATAGAAAGTTCAGAGCTATGATCAACATTTAAGAAAGAACACATGGTGTTTGTATTTCTGAAAAGTTTCTCATGGTTATTTTTTTCAATAAAATTTTTCCTGTTCCATCCATTTTCCTATAAATTTCATAATTTCATTCTTCTTGATAGTTGAATAGTACTCAAATGTGTATATGTATCACATCTTCATTATACATTCTTTAGTAAATGGGTTGTAAAAAGTCATGTTTTCATCTTGTCACCTGCCTTATAGAATCATGTCTCAAGGACTAATCATTCAAGAACACACTCTGGTGCAATGGTACAGGTCTGTGAATCACAGCATTCAGGAAGTTAAGGCAGGAGGATTCCAGGTTCAAGATCAGCTTAGACTACACAGCAATACCATGTCAGGAAGGAAGAGAGAAGAGAGAGAAAGAGAGAAAGAGAAAAAGAGAAAAGAGAGGAAGAAGGAAGGAAGGAAGGAAGGAAGGAAGGAAGGAAGGAAGGAAGGAAAGAAAAAGAAAGAAAGAAAGAAAGAAAGAAAGAAAGAAAGAAAGAAAGAAAGAAAGAAAGAAAGAAAGAAAGAAAGAAAGAAAGAAAGAAAGAAAGACAAAAAGAAAGAAAGAAAGAAAGAAAGAGAAAGAGAGAGAGAAAGAGAGAGAGAAAGAGAGAGAGAGAACGAAAAGAAGACTGCCATGAAAGCTTCAGATCATGATTTCAGGAAGTGTTTATCATCCTATCTTTGGGGAAAATATTTTTTAAAAGAGTGAAAAATTCCACTTATGTCTTTAATCATTCATAAAAATTTGTAGCTATTTGTTCTTAACATCTACAAATATATTTTTTATGTATCAACTTTCTGCTCTAGGAACTTTCTAAATCAGTATATTAGTTTAGGGAATATGAATGTAATATAGGTTGCAAACTACTCAAGTACATGATTTGATTAACTATGGTCTTGCATGCAGATGTTAATTTCTTAATTCGCCCTTCCAAGAGTTAATTTTATTCTCTATGTTTTAGCTCTCACATGAGTCCTGGCAGTAAATTACAGGAAAAATTTATATCTATTACTTGCCCTTGATAACACGCAAGATTAATATTTCTGTGATTAAAAAGCAGTGTTACCCCAGTTTGTCCCTAACTCATTTACAATGATAAAGCAGCTACAAGTCCCAGCTACAAGTCTCCAAATTTCTTGCTGCATATACTTGGTATTGGAATGGATCATGATAACCAACTTTATAGTCAACTTACGTTAGAACTCTGAGTACACTGAAGATCAGAGACAATGAAAGGAGGGAAAAATCATGCTGCACCATCAGAAGAAACAGCAAAGTTCATCTCTGCCTCTTAGGTGTCCGGCCCTCAAATTAACATACTAGGAAAACACTTCATTCTTATGCTTTAATTTTATACAGATAACTCAGATTATGATGTACCAGATATGAAGATAAATCATAAAATCTCAAAATTACAATTAAATGTGTATAGAAATAATAGAATAACTTTCAAGAAAACACTTCCCTCTTTCTATCCCCATTAAATAAGCAATGAGGAAAGTATTTCATGATAATAAATGG
>JALPQD010000032.1:153493-234638 GCA_023101885.1 Typhlomys cinereus | reverse complement strand
ACGGTGCATGGGGCAGTTAGACTCCTTTCACTCAGAGAAACTCCAAAATCTAAGAAAATGGAATCCAGTGCACACTGATAAAGATTTGGATGTCCTGCATAGATTCAGGGCGTGTCATTATCTCCAACATTGGCAGAGCTAACATACTTTCTGGGTTACAAATTAAGAGTGGATCCTTTTTAACTCATCTGTGAGAATTTCCTGTTATGGTACTACTGATCATTTAGAAAATAATTTGGGGAAACAGAATCACCAGATTGGTAAACGTTACTGAAATTTCTAAAAATCCCCAGACAAATGAAGAAGTTTATAGTTGTTATGGATCTCACAGCAATAGAGAGAGAAATTATTATAATATTAGAGTCCACTCATACTCAAGCCACATAAGAGGAGAAAAGTAGATTATTGGATATGATTCCAGGGGAGAGATAGTTCATTATGGCAGAAAAGGCAAGGCTGAACAAGGAGGAGGTGGAAGCGGTCATGGTGGTTCCAAATTTGTCCGTGGTTCTACACAAACACATTCATACCACATGTGACACCACATACACGCACAATTGAATAAAAATAATAATAAAAATTTAAAAAAATTAAAAAAAAGAAAAGGCAAGGCTGGCTGGCAGGAACGGAGGGGGTTTAAGTCACATTCATCATGGAGACTGAGAGTGCTATCTCCAAACTGCCATAGCAGGCATCTCTCAGAAGCAGGGTAGTACAACCAACTAACCGCCCTTGGCATGCCTTCCTCCAGCAAAACTTCACCTCCAAAAGTTGCCACAACTTTCTCAAACATCAATTGAGCCTGTGCCAGACAACTCACTTTTCAAAATATGGCAATAAAGAAACAAACTACCAATCTACTGGGAAGAGCGAAGAACTTGGATTGTGTTCATGACTTTCTCCCATTCCTCCAAATCAAGTAGGAAACCAGATGTGGTCTTTGAATTAAAATAGAAAGTAAATCTGCAAAGAGAATTAGCCACCATAGTGAGTAATCACGATTAACCATGCCAGATAAAGTTTTTAAAGTCTCCTTTAAATCTGAATTATTGGAGTAACTGTCATAACGGCTATTTCATATTCTTGCACAGCTTCTTAAAATTAAAAATTATTTGATTACATACAATTCGACTTTAGTTTCATACATGTAGGTGATGAGTTATTTTAACACCCTCCATCGGATAATTAAAACACATGGGATATCGTTTTACAACTTAGAAAACCAGAATTTGACCAAAACAAAAAAATTTAGGAAGTGAAATAGATTTCCATGTGTTGATTTTGAGGCTAGAAATGCTAAAGAGAAAGGGGGGGGGCAGATAGATTGAGAGCGATGCATGACATTTAGACTGAGAGATACTGTCTCCTACTTTTTTTCAAAGATGGGTCTAGCCCCAGTGCCTCCCACATATTAAGCCCGTGCTCCCCCACTTAGCTGCATCCCTACCTAATGACTGCTTTGAACTTTCTTATTTCAATGTAAAAGTTGTAGGTAACACTTGAGAGAGACTGACATACAAACAACGAAGTCGCTGCACTGTATATGATCAGGCCCCTTCACACTAAGGACATGCCCAAAGCTAGGCAGAAGATGAAAAACTGTCTGGTTAAAAAAGGTGTCAACTTCATAGTTGAGAGTTTGAACTCTAGGCACATTTGTAGAAAATTAGTAGTTGAGTTAAGCCAGAAACAAACCTGCAGATTCTGTTGTCTAGCTGATAAGAAAGACCAGCCGTGCTGGGTGGGACTAGGCCCTGGACAGGTGAATAAAATGAGAGCTGATTGAGAAAGTTGGCATCCTTGTATTACTTGGTCAGCTATGCTAGTCTGACAAGAAAGAATATCCCTCTCTCAGCCATTATGTGAAGATGGTGTAGCCAGTTCTCTTGGCCCTTGGTGTGAGCTCTCCTGTCAAACTGGACTAGAACTGTAAACAGACTATCATAAGAGAATAAACCTTGTTTCCTAAGCTGTTAATGGTGATTTTTATTAGCAACTATGCAGGCTAACTGCACATAGCTTATTTTGATATTGATAGGACTTTATACTTAAGAGATTTTGATGTTATAATGTTGGAATTTGAGAACTTTGAGATTGAATTGAATGTATTTAGAATATAATATCTATGGGGATAATGGTTGGAAGGTCATAATATACAAAGTATGTGTTTGTGTCAAGTTGACACAGAGGCGGAATGTTATGGTTACATTTAGTGTCAACTTGACAGTTGCAAAGCTGTTTGGAACACAGCTGTGAAGAATCATAGTTGGAGCAGGACCCTGAACACAAGTCTGCAGGTACTTGCTTTATTGATGTGGAAAACCCAGCCCCTAGTAGGTGGTACTTTCTAGTGGTGGACCAGATAAAGGAAGTGCAAGGAAAGGACTTACTCTCCCTTTATACTGTGTCAACTGTTGATTCTTGGGGGGATTGTTGCCTTGTTTGTTGCTGCTGCTGCTAATGCTTCCATCATTCAACCTTGCTGCTGTTCCGCTGCCTTTGGAGCCTTGTCTCCTAGGCTTGCGCGTGACATCGCTGTCATGGAGCCCAGTGTGTTCAACCCTCCAGTGAGATAGAGGCTAGAGACCGTCTCAGGATCTTCAGCTTTCTGAGACATTTCAGTCAGAACGAAGCAGCTACAGGCAGCTACTTTGAAGGACACTATTTT
The DNA here is from genome assembly GCA_023101885.1 of Typhlomys cinereus. Taxonomy (NCBI): domain Eukaryota; kingdom Metazoa; phylum Chordata; class Mammalia; order Rodentia; family Platacanthomyidae; genus Typhlomys; species Typhlomys cinereus. The sequence continues at coordinate 231,970 of JALPQD010000032.1, read as the reverse complement.
TACTGTGACCTTATTTAATAAAATTATTATATACATACATACACATGCATATATATATTACATTCTAGAGATTCTGTTCCTCCAAAGAACTTATATAGGAACCAAGCCAGGGGAGCTAAAACAGGCTGCCCAAAATCTCTCTCCTCAGAAGGAGAGAATACATTTGTTTCAAAGTAAAACTTTGAAGAAAGAGGCTGAATTTGGATGTTAATACCCATATAACAAACCCAGACCCCACATATAAAGATTCTTTCTCAAAGCGGTTAATTCAGCTATGGAAATTCCACAAATGAATGTCAGTATGACATTCTATGTATTAGAGCAAATTGTGTCATAAGGACTACTTAGTTCAGAGAATTTTAATGTTATGCAGATTAACTTTTCAAAAGATATACTGATTGCATGATTCCAAGGTTTATATGCCCCTAAAGGGCATATACATTCATTCATTCATGCATTCTCACATATGTAAATTGCACCACATATCAACTAACTGCTTTAGGAAAAGGCTTTATCTTTATTCAACATTACATGTATTTATTCATAGATGTTGTTGCAGTCTGCCTGCATGGTTGCTGATAAATGACCATCAAACGGCTTAAGGGAACAACAGTTTATTCTCTGTTATAGTTCTCAGTTCAGCTTGATGGGAGAGCACGCACCAACACCAGGGCCGAGGGAACTGGCCACACCATCTCTACATAATGGCTGAGAGATGGACAATCCTTACTTGCCAGACCAGCACATCTGGCCAAGTGAACAGAAGGATGCCAACTCTCTCAACCAGCTCTCTGTGATTTATTCCAGGGCCTTCCCCATCAGCTAGACAATCTCTTATAGGTTTGCTCTGGGCCTAACTCAACCACTAATTCTCTATAAATGTGCCCAGAGCTCAAACCCTCAACTGTCAAGTTGACATCTATGCCAAAGTATGACACTCCACCCCTTGTCAACTTAACATAAAAACATAGCACTTTTAAACTGTAACCTTCAATCCTTGTCCCCATAAATATTAAAAGTTATCTTAAAAATATAAATACATTTCATGGATAAATTTAAAATGTTCTCATTAAAACTTCAGTTCCAACATTTTAAAAGTCCAAAATTCTTAACCTTAAGAGTCTTAAATCAGAATAAGTTAAATACTTTAAAACAGATAAAATATTAAAACAGAAGGATCAACAGTAAGAAAACATTAAAAAGATCAAACCTGTGGGTTCCAAACCCACATCCTTTACTTCAATATCCATCTTCTGTTGCTCATCATGAAATCACAGTGCCTCAAAGATTCTAGGCATTCCCAGTCCCTGTTTGCAGCTCGAAGTTGTAAAAGCAGAGTTCCTTGAATCAGGTTGAATCTCCACTTGCAGTCATCCTCAGCATACATCCCATGGTTCTAGCATCTCCAACACTCTGAGTTTGCCTCTGCAGCTATAAGCTTCACCATCTCTCGCAAGAACTCTACGCCTGCCACTTGGTGCCAAGCTTTTGCTGCTTTCCATGAACCCCTCAAACTGTTCACCAAAACCAGTACCACCTGGGGGATGCTGCCAGACTCTGAAGTGAGTTTGAAATGCGGTTTGGTCCACTTAAACCATAGCTATACCAACTCTTGTGTTCTGATACTAGAAAAGCCCCTTCTAAGCAGCCAAACTTCCAAAGGGCAAGAAACAGATTTAACCTGGGCTTTTGGCCCCTGAAAGAATTTGGGTTTTCAAACCATGAATTTGCCATACGGTGGTTTTCATGTTTTCCGCCATCCCAATGCAAGTTGCTAGGTTCTTCTTCACTGATACTCATTTCTGCTGCTGTCTGCCCTTTCCATTTCCAGAGCTTCACAGCCACCAACACAGCTCTCCTCTGTCAACAAACCAATCTATTATCTTTAAATTCAACTTCACCAAAATCCTTGTCCCCCCCCATCACAAATTGAGCTCAAACAATCCATAAAATCTCTCACCACTGGCATTATCCAATTGGCCCCTAAACTCTGAAGATGTTGATAATGGTATTGGTAATCTACAAAGTGAAAATCTTCCAGCATTTCCAACTTTGTCCAGCACAACCGTTCAAAAGCCACGAAGTCCACATAGTCAGATTTATCAGCAACACCCCACTCCTGGTACCAAATTCTGTTGCAGTCCGCCTGCATGGTTGCTAATAAATGACCATCAAATGGCTTAAGGGAACAAAGCTTTATTCTCTCTTACAATTCCTGGTTACAGTTCTGAGTCCAGCTTGACGGGAGAACACATACCAACACCAGGGCGGAGGGAATTGGCCACACCATCACCACATAATGGCTGAGAGACAGACAATCCTTACTAGCCAGACCAGCATGTCTGGCCAAATGAACGGAAGCATGCCAACTCTCTCAACCAGCTCTTCATGATTTATACCAGGGCTTAATCCCACCCACCATAGGCTGGGCCTTCCCCATCAGCTAGACAACCTCCTGCAGGTTTGCTCTGGGCCTAACTCAACCACTAATTCTTTACAAATATGCCCAGAGTTCAAACCCTCAACTGTCAGTTGACATCTGTGTCTAATTATGATAGATGTATAACTATATTTCACTTCAAATTTTTCTATGTGAAAAGTAAGGAGTGAAGGAGAAGTCTATTACCAGGATGAAGGCCCTGCTCAATCTTGACATTATGCTCCTTTAGGTAATTTCTGATTTTTCTAAATCACAATTTATTCAAAACTTCAAAAAGCATACCATTATGCGTTAGGCACTGATAATGAAGTAGTCCTGACTTGTGTTAGTTTTCTGTTTTAACAAATATGAGGTAAATCAATTTTTTAAAAAAATGAAAAGTTCATTTTAATTCATGACTATAAAGGTTTCATTGCCTTTTGACCTATGACAAAGTAGTACACCATAGTGGAAGCATAGGATAGAAGTAGCTCTCACCTTGTGATGGCTGGAAAGAGAGAGAGAAGCAGGAAGTGACCAAGATCCCAATATCCCCCTCAAGGACACACGCCTGATAGCCAACTTCTCGGTGTGGCATATGTTCAATCACAATAGTGACAAGTTTTTAACACTTAGTCTTGGGTAATCCAAAGAGGCTTCCTTTCTCAGTAGAAAAGTGCATGATAAAGTTGCATGCCCATGTGTCCACAAAAACCATACAGAGAAAATTACCAGGTACAATGAAGAAAAAGGGCACAAGGACATTTTCTTTTGGCCTATAGGGTAAGAAGTTAGAGTTCAACAAGAGACAAGATGCTTGAGCATTATTGCAATTACTCTGTATGTTGCCAATAAAGTCAAAACCCCCCTGCCTACCCCCTCTCAGGGGACTATGATGTAACTAAGGCCCCAGGGTCATGTGCAAAGCCGGCCAGAGGTCGAGGCCCTGCGTGGCGCTCAGCCTAGGGGTGCCTTGGACTCTGGGTGCTCAGTGTGGGGTGACATTGGCACAGATCTCAGAACCCCGTCCCTGGGGTGTGGGGAACCCACTCTCCAGCTGGTGGGGAAGTGGGAGGAAGGGGAACCCTTGTTGGTGGAAGGGGGCTCCAAGACCCCAGACACTGATTCCCCACTAGTGAGGGGGGACTCTGGCTTCAGGACAAGGTGTGGGCTTCTGAGCAACCCGACAGAGTGACCCGGAGACCATTATCTCAGAAAGGGGGCTCTCCCTGACCCCCAGCCAGGGAACTGGAATGCTAGTGTCTTCTCCTGTGGGGGGCACCCCCGTCTCAGCTGCCAACCATACTGACCCAAAACTATTCTCTTGCACCGAGGAGGGGAGACAGACAGACAGACAGATGGACAGACAGACAGAGGTGGGGTGCTGAGCAGCTTCAAAGGACAGCGGGTCCTCTCCAGACCTGAGCTCCATGTTCCAGGCCACCTGCAGGTAGCGGCCAGGGGACAGATCCCTTCAGCCCCGCATGCACCCAGAGGTCAGCTGGGAAAAACCGGACATGGGGGGAAAAACCCGACTGGGGCAAGACGGGCAGCCGCGGCCAGGGGTGGGAGCCAGGGGTGGGGACCAGAGGTGGGGTGGGAGGGCGGCCACACGGAGACTTGGTTCCCGGGCTGAACACCCCTGGGCAGGACAGGTCCTCGGACTGGGCAGGTCCCCGGACACAGTGGCTCCCCCGGTCGGACACCCCGCCCCCCCCCCGGGGGGATTCCTGGTTGGCCGAGCGGGACGGGGCGCGGTGCTCACCGGCGGCGAAATGCCGCTTCTCCACACCGGTCCTGGCTTCGAGCGCCCCGAGAGCGTCGGTGATGAAGTCCTTCTGCTCCAGGAAGTGCTCGAAGCGCTGGCGCAGACCGTCCATGGGAGCGGCGGGCCCGAGGCTGACAGCTCAGGTTCAGCCGCTGGCCCGCGAACCCGCCCCGCTGAGCACGCACGGACTTGGACCCGCGCGCGGTCCCCGGAGCCTCCGCCCCCGGCCCGCTTGTCTCCTCCTCCGGCCCAGGCTCCGCCCCCGACCCTCCGCTCCGGCCAATAGGAGGGCAGGGAGGGCAGGGCGGACAAAGGAGGTGGGACCTGCCCCGTCTCCCCCGCCGCATCGCCCTCTGGCACCGCCCCGGCCGCCGCGGCTGTTAGGAAGCCTGAGAGGGGCGGGGCGTAGTGCAGCCCAGCACGCTGATTGGTCAGCTGGGAGGGATACGTAGCCGATTGGACAAGGGCCGATTATTGACGACTCCGGAACGTAGGCGGGGCCTGGGTCAGACCGACGCTGATTAGGGAGTCTGAAAGAAGAGGCGTGGCCGATCACCAAGGTGATGGGGACGGGGCGGAACAGAGGAGGCGGGACTCAAGCCAAAAAGAAGACGCTGATTGGAGGAGACAGGAGGCACGGCTGATTCTTCAGCCGTGGGGGGAGGCGGGGAAGAGAATGGGCGGGACCAAATGAGAGGCTGGAAGGGGCGCTGTGATACTGAACTTGATTCAGTGAGCCAGATGGCGAGGTGTCCCTAAGGATAAATGGGGAAACTTACACTGCGGGGGTTTTAGGTCTGTGGGCATGCATCTCCCCGCATCGGCTCTTCCCTCCCCACGTGGGTGGGGATGGAGGGAGCCGTAAGGCCCCTTGGGAGTGGACGGCCTCCGGGTTGCTATGGCGTCGGGGATGGGGCGGTTTGGGAGGGGCGGGGCTTCGTGAGGCCCCGGCCCCGCCCCCACCACGTGGCCCGTCCCAACTGAGCTCTGGCGGCGCCTGGTCCTGGGCCTGGCCCTGACCCTCCTGGGCCCCCTGGCTGCGGGGTGGGTCTCTGCCCGGGCCCCTATCTATGTCAGTAGTTGGGCCGTGCGGGTGACCAAAGGTTACCAGGAAGTCGAGAAACTGGCACGGAAATTTGGCTTCGTCAACCTGGGACAGGTGGGTGGGAGTTGGCTGGATGGGATGTGGGGAAGTGAAGGCCCTGAAGAATGGAAGGGGGGACCCCCGCAAGAACTCCCCCAAATTTCGACCACTCTTGCTTCCCCTTGCTGCGGCCAGCTTTGGGTTCTGGGTCTCCCGGGGTACACTGGAAGTCGCACACTTGGGCACTCACTTCTAATGGGGCGGGTACACGCACAAGGACCACCATCTCTCAGGGTCCTCCATGCCGCTGTCCTCCCATCTCCCTCCCTTGACACCCCCAGATCTTTCCCGACGACCGGTACTTACATCTGCGCCACCGGGGCGTGGCCCAGAGGTCCTTGACCCCCCATTGGGGTCACCATCTACGGCTGAAGAAGGAGCCAGAGGTGAGTGCCCGGCCGACTCCAAAGGCCGCCCCACCACAGCCTGGCATCCCTGACCAAAGAAAGACAGGGACCGTCCCCCCAACCCTGGGGCCCATGGGATCCGAGGCAGGAGAAACATTTGTCCCTAATGGGAAGCCTGGAGACCCAGTGAGCTGTTGCTGGGTGGAAACCAGAACCCCCAGGTCCTGAATGCGAAGCACCAGGCCAGATGTTCAGGTGCGGCCCCCCCGTGCAGTGTTACGCTGCAGGATGCTGATAAACTCACGACCAAACGGCTGAAGGGAGCAAGGAGTTTATTTTGCTAATAATCATCCGGTCCCAGCTCCTTGTGCAGCTGGGCAGCAGAGCCCATCCCAACCCCAGGGGCCAAGGAAACTGACCATACCACATGCACAGGACGGCTGAGAGGGGGGCGAACCTCTCTTGCCAGACCAACATGTCTGGCCAAGTCTACCAAAGGATGTTGACTAGTCCTGCCCGCCATGGGCTGGGCCTTCCCACCAGTCGTTCTCCTGCAGGTTTGCTCAGGGTTGAATTCAACTACTTGTTTCTCACGATTGTACCTGGAGCTCAGAGGCCTCAAGCTGCCAAGTTGATACCTGTATCTAACTGACTGTCCTGGGGCCAGGGGACTGGGGCACAGCAGGGACCAAGGTGTCTGATTCGAGCTTTTGTAGGACAGAAGACAATTTACGGAGGACAACACAGATGATTGGTAGATACGTAAATCAGAACCAGCGCCCGAATCCAAGGCTATGTAATCCTGGTGGCTGTGGGCTCCAAGAGCTGAGGTGTTATGAAAGGCAGGGATAGGAAGGAGGTTGTTGGTGGTGGGGAGGGTCAGAGATAAGAAGCATGAAGCCCGTTCAGGCGGTCAAGATGGCATGTGCAAAGGCCTGGGGTAGAGAGCCAAACTCTTGGCTTTTGGTTGTCACCACTCAAGTAAAAAGGCTGGCGGAGGTCAAAGGAGCTGGAGATGCCGCTCAAGTGAGTACCCATCCCGCATGCCCTGGGTTCCCTTCCTAGTGTTGTGGAAAGCAGGTCAGATACCTTCCATATGAGCACGTGGCACATGGAGGCTTAGCTTAGTTCGAGGCCAGCCTAGGGTGCCAGGAGAGGACACTGGGTGGAGGAGGTGGGGTGGCCTCCAGAAACGTTACCCTGGCATTGCATGGCTGGTTTTGGATATACTGAAGAAAACTGGCAAGGATTGGACAGAAGGTTCTAGACGATGAGGGAAGGAGCAGGGTTGGGACCAAAGCCAGTGCCTCCATCCATAACACCCTTGGGGTCTTGGGCCCCTCTTGCCGACGGACTGAGCCCAAAGCTCATGGGGATTCCCCCCAAAAGCCCCAGCCAGTGTGGGATCTTGGGGTAAAGGATGCCTCACCTGCAAACCCCCAGCCCATGCTAGATCCCCCACACAGGTACAGTGGTTTGAGCAGCAGACGCTGAGGCGCCAGTACCCTCTGACCCTTGGTTCTCCAAGCAGTGGTACATGGTGAGTGGCCGGTTTGGCTGGGGAGACCCGGCGGGAAGCCCCGCTGATCCTGCACCCCACCCCACCCCTTGCCTCCCACAGAACAACCTGCTGCAGCCAGATCTCAACATCCTGAAAGTTTGGGGCCAGGGACTGACAGGCCGGGGGTGGTGGTCTCCATCCTGGATGACGGCATCGAGAAAGACCACCCAGATCTCTGGGCTAACTAGGTGAGGCCCCTGGTGGCCAGCGGCAGGGGAGAGGCAGGTCTCCCGGACTGGCCCACTGTCACCCCCGAGAATGTCTGTCACCCCTCTCTCCTGTCCCTCCTCCAGGATCCTAAGGCTAGCTACGATTTCAATGACTATGACCCAGACCCACAGCCTCGCTACACACCCAGCGATGAGAACAGGTGATCTGGACCTGGGAGGCTGGGTGCCAGGGGTTCCCCCAGGGAACCAAGGGGGGAGGGGAGCAGGCAGGTAGCAAGGCTGCTGGCTCCTCGCTCTGGCACCAGGCACGGGACCCGCTGTGCTGGGGAGGTGGCCGCCATAGCAAACAACGGATTCTGTGGGGCCGGCGTGGCTTTCAACGCCAAAATTGGAGGTATGGGGTCATGAGGGATGCCGGGGTACTGTGAAGGATGGTCGCTGGGGGAATGTGGGCAAAGTGTCTGAGGGGAAAACGCCTTCCCTGGGTGGCTGGGCAGCGCAGGGTACTAGGTTTGGGGGTAGCTGTGGGTGGGCAGGGTTTGGACCCCCGCCTCCCCTCTCCACAGGCGTGTGCATGCTGGATGGGACCATCACGGATGTGGTGGAGGCGCAGTCTCTCAGCCTGGAGCCGCAGCACATCCACATCTACAGCGCCAGCTGGGGCCCCGAGGACGACGGCCGAACGGTGGACGGCCCCGGCTTCCTCACGCAGGAGGCCTTCAGGCGTGGCGTGACCAAGGTGCTTAGTCTGGGCCCCAGGATGGAAGTGATCCAGCCTGGAGGGCCTGCGGGGGGCTGACGTTGAGTCCTGCCCCATCTGCCCCGCCCAGGGCCGAGGCGGTCTGGGCACGCTCTTCCTGTGGGCGTCGGGCAACGGCGGCCTGCACTACGACAACTGCAATTGTGATGGCTACACAAACAGCATCCACACACTGTCCGTGGGCAGCGCCACCCGCCAGGGCCGCGTGCCCTGGTACAGTGAGGCCTGCGCCTCCACGCTCACCACCACCTTTTTTAGCAGCGGTGTGGCAAGCGACTCGCAGATTGTGAGTGTACCTGCCGCCTGGGGCTCTAGGGGCCGCCTGCAGGCCTGGCCCCGCCCCTGGAGGCCCCGCTCCCAGGCCACGCCCCGTGGAGACCCCGCCAACAGGACCTGCTCCACTTCACTGAAGCCCAGCCCTCAGACCCCGCGCCCCACCCATAGAGACCCACCGCGCCCCTTGGAGGCCCTGCCCATATGCTCCACCCACAGAAACCCTGTCCCATATAGGCCCCGCCCCCAGACCCACCCGGCCCCAGTGGCCCAGACTCAGAGTTCCTCACTAGTCCCGCCCAGTCTCGCCACGCCCACATGCCCCTCCCCTGCACCCCAGACCTCCTCTGTGCCGCCCCTCAATGGCATCAGCCCTCTGTAGGCTCTGGCCTCTGCCTCCCTCTGTCCCTGTGAGCTCTGGGCACCCCCACCACACGGCCACCGCCTCCAGGAAGCCTTCCCAGACCCACAGGACACAAACCTTACCACGACTCCTGGACCCCCAAAGTTGTCCCCTAAGCTGCCCCACCACCATGTCTCCCATGGCCCAGCCACTGCCAGATTCAGAGTCTCTGTACTTTCTAACGTAGGCGCTGTGCAATTTTGATCTCAGTGATCAGTACTTCAAGCTTAGTCCCTAGTGAGCTTAGTATTTTCCATCGTTTTGTTTTTTCACTCTGCTCAATACTTTGTGTGTGTGTGTGTGTGTGTGTCACAGGGCACTGTGTGTCTCTGTGGAGAACCAAGGGTGACTTTGGAAATCATCCTGAGTTGCTTCTACCTCCCTTTTGTTTCACCCCGGTATTTCCTGGCATTTTTTATGCCCTTTCCACCTGGCATTTTTTTTAACGTGGGACCTGGGATCTGAACTCAGGGCCTTCTGCTTGCGAGGCAGTCTTAACCCCTGCTCAGTACTTTTAAATCATTCCTCAGTGCTTGTTTGACTCAGTCCTGAGTACTTATTGAAATCATTCGTCTCAAGTTCCGGCTTTAGTACCTGTTCAGCTTAGTACTTTGAACCTTTTGAAAAGCTCAATCCTCAGTACTTGTTGAGATTTGTCTTTGGTATTGTTTGAGCTTAGTCCTTAGTACTTCGGCTTCCTCCTCAGTACTTGATGCAGTCCCTGGAGTGTTTGAGTTTGCTCCTGGGAGCTCAGGAAACTGACCTGCGCCCACGGCCCCGCCCTCCTGCCTGCAGGTGACCACAGACCTACACCACCAGTGCATCGACAAGCACACGGGCACCTCTGCCTCTGCCCCTCTGGCCGCGGGCATGATCGCCCTGGCTCTGGAGGCCAAGTAGGTGACTGTGGACCCCGACCCGCCCTTCCCCCGCCCCAGGGCACACCCGGCTCACCCCCCCTCCCCCTAGCCCACTTCTGACCTGGAGGGACCTGCAGCACCTGGTGGTCCGTGCTTCGCGGCCAGCGCACCTGCAAGCCGAGGACTGGAGGACCAACGGCGCGGGGCGCCAAGGTGTAGAGGGGGTGGGGGGAAGGGGAGCCGGGGGAGCCATGCGCACTCCTCAAGTGACCACCGACCCTCTGCAGTGAGCCACCACTATGGGTACGGACTGCTGGACGCTGCGTTGTTGGTGGACCTAGCTCACGCGTGGTTGCCCACGCGGCCGCAGAAGAAAAATGTGCTATTCGTGTGCAGCACACCCCCATGTAAAGAGGCCCCGCCCCCATGTGAGGGAGGTCCCGCCCCCACCCTGAGGGGGGACTCGAATCACTTGGACAGCCTGCCCCGCCCTGCCCCATCCCACAGGAGAGGGGCCCCCAGCCCCCACCTGCCGTGCCTAGCCCCCCCATACCCCGACCCCGCTTCCCTGTGGGCGCCTGGAGCCTTTACCCAAGACCTCAGTTACCCATCCGTGAAGGGAGAGCATGGGTCCCACTTAATCCCAGACACGCCCGTGGCGGGCCAACCGGACCGTCCCGCCCCACCCAGCCCCATCTTGCCGCTGATGCACATCAGGAAGAACGTGACATCGTGCACCGACCACAGCCGCAGCCGCAGCTGCAGCCGCATACGCTCGCTGGAGCACGTGCAGGTGCGGCTGTCCCTGTCCTACAGCCGCCAGGGCGACCTGGAGATTTCCCTGACCAGCCCCATGGGCACGCGCTCCACGCTCTTGGCCGTCAGGTGTGTGCGCTGCCTGGGGGCCCGCGGGCGGGCCTCCCCTGCGGGGAGGGGCCCACGGCTGCCCGACTTGCGAGCCACCTCCTGCATCCTCTGCCCCCTTCCCACGACCCAGACCCCTGGACATCAGCAACCAGGGCTACAACAACTGGGTCTTCATGTCCACTCACCACTGGGACGAGAACCCGCAGGGTCTGTGGGTCCTGGACCTGCAGAACAAGGGCTACTACTTCAACACCGGTGAGTCTGGGGGCGGCTGGGGGAGGGACGCAAGCAGCAGGACATGCTAGGCACACAGTACGTGCACGTGTCTCCAGTGTGTGGGGGGCGTGGGGAGTTGGAGGTCTGGCCTTGGGTGCTTTGTGGGTGGCAGCCCGGCTGCCTGGTGCCCTAGTGGAGCTATGAGGACCAGGCCACCAACAGCCCCTCTCTCTCCCTCTCTCGATGTCCACGCGACCCCTGCCCAGGGACGCTGTACCACTACACGCTGCTGCTCTACGGGACCACGGAGGACATGATGGCGCGGCCCCCAGGCCCCCAGGTGACCAGCCGCGCGTGCGTGCAGAGGGCCACGGAAGGGCTGCGCCAGGGTGAGTGGCCGCGTGGTCACTTGCGGGGAGGAGGCGTCAGCAGCCCCAGCGGGGGCGGGGGGGTGTGTGGCCGGTGGTCTGCCGACCCTCACGCTCCCATTCTGTCTCCTCACAGTATGTGACCGGTTCTCCGGCTCCCCAGGGCAGCTCTGCTTTGTCGCCTGTCCTGGGAAGTGCTTCGGCCCCCGCAGCCCGCACTGACAGCGGGCAGGGCAATGCTGGGTGACAGCTTGGGCTTCCGTGGGGTCTGCCATCCCCGGAGACCACCTGGCCGCGAATTCCAAGCATGGCGCTGGCAGGGCCTTTGGGAGTCCGCTCCTTGGCCCGCGTCAGAGGACCGCCCACTCTGGGCTGGCCCCGCCCACCCGTGCTGGCCCCGCCCACCCTGGACTGGCCAACCCACGGGAGCTGCAAATGGGGAGATGCTTCACGCGGAGGGTACAGGACGCCGCCTCTGGAGGACAGAGACCGGCCATGGGAGGCCCAGCGTGAAAGTCTCTTTGACACGTGATTCTGGGGTGGCGGGGAAAGCGGGGACCAGGCCAGCCGTCCAGCACCTGGCCCTGCCTTGCCCCATGTGGCTTTGGATCTGACCTCATAGTTCACAAATAAAGGTTGAATGGAAGGTGCAAGGCCGCGGCGTCCTCGAGGGCACAGCCGACTCTGCACCCCGCAGGAGCAGGCAGTCTCCGCGAGGGGGTTCCCCAGCCGTGCGGCTTCTGGCAACAAGGAGGGGCTGGTTCATCCAGATGCTGGAATATCATACAGCCAAGAACAAGAGCAAGGCTGGGGCACGTGCTACTGCGTGGGTGGCGAGCGGCCCCGTCGCGTGCGTGACAGTGGGGTGTGGCCGGCCACTGCGTCTCCACTCGCCGCCCTGACACAGAACACGGCGCTACGGTTCACGCGCATCTCGGGCTCTTGCTTTCATGAGAACCTTGGCGCGGGTCCTTTAAGGGGGAGGGTGCTGAGCTGCCGGAAGTGCGTGTCACGTGTCCTGAGCGTACAGCGGTCCGATCGGAAGCGGAAGTGACGGCGGTGGCCGTTCCGAGGGCTCGGGGTGCACGCGCAGGTGCGCAGAGCCAGGGAGAGGGGGTCTCCACCCGGAAACTGAAGCCAAGGGAATCCCGGGCGCAGGGCAGGGCAGCGTCCCGCTCGGCCCGAGGGGAGGGGCGCCGGGGTAAGGCCGCGTTGGTTGCTTAAGAGTTTGCGAGCCGGGACGCGCGGGGCCTTTGGGTCCTCAGCCCGCAGCATGGGGTCCAAAGCCAAGAGGCGTGTGGTGCTCCCCACGCGCCCCGCGCCCCCCACGGTAGAGCAGATCCTCGGGGACGTGCGAGGGGCGCCGCCCCATGACCCCGTCTTCACCGCCCTGGCCCCGGAAGGTAGGAGCCTAGGCCCGAGCACTGGGGAGGGATCCCCGGGTCTCCAGCCTCTCGCCCAGCTGGGGAGCACATCCCCTGAATCCCGGCCACCCCCCCTCCCTGCACAGATTCACCCAAACCGTGTAGTTGCCAGTGTAGACTAAACCAGGAGTCTGGCGGAACCCTTACTCCGTGCAAAGTGAGGTCATCTTCAGGATCATGAATGCATTCTTAAAAATAAGAGTCGTGGACCCAGACCCTTTTCTATCGGGGTCTTGCCAATTATGTGACCTGAGTCCTGGGTGTGGGGGGGTCCCTCTTGTAACCCAGGCTGTCGCCAAGGCTGATCGACCCCTTACTCCGGGTCCCCTGGGCCTCAAGCTAGCGGGACCACGCCCTGCCAGGATCTTAGGGCTGCCCCCCCCCTCGCGATCTGGGCGATGGGTGCCGCGTGTGGCTGTCAGACCTGTGATGTTGTGGTGTCCTCTGTCCAGATCTCCCTGAGCCCCTCACGAAGCCTGAGGACTCCGAGGTGGAGCGGGAGCGACTCTTTGAGCAGAGCCGCCTCTACGTAGCCACCAACGAGCGCCTGCGACAGGCCAGAGACAAGCTACGGCAGAAGTGTGCAGCCCTGCAGCGAGCTGGCCAGCAGCTAGAACAGGATGCCGGCCAGGTGACCCAGGAGGTGGTTTCAGGGACCTCCGGGGCCACCCCCTTGAACTCTGGGTGCGACTGTTGATGCCCACCGGATGCACGGGCTCCAGGTCGCCCGGGACACGGGGCTGGCAGGATGCTGCCCCGGCCCCCCAGGTGGGCTCTAATCTGAGGCTCCCTGGGCTCCTGGCCAGCGGTTCACCCCCAACCTGGCTAGTGGTGTCCTGTGTGTGCCCAGAGCAGGGAGCTTGACAAAGGATGTCCATCCTGAGGCGGCCAGGGGCAGGGGATGCGGAGCTGACCCAGGATCCACATCTCATGCAGCATGACCCCGGCTGTCCCCACCTCTAGACACTGGGGCTCCCGCTCCTGCTTGCCACTTCCTGGGGCCTAGGCTATTTCTGGAGCCTCAGAGAGACCCCCCCCCACGTCCACCCCTGGACCTTGGCCCCGGGCAGGTCTTGTCCATTCGGCCTTCCCAAACCCACATTCAGCCTGGGCTGTGCTCGCTAGAGCTGCCCGTTTGTGGTTGCTGCTGGGGGCCCCTTCCCCCGTGGTGCAGCCTGGACAGCAGGTCCTGTCCTTCTACCCACATGGGGCCAGTGCGGACCAGTCAGTGAGCGCATGCAGCCACCTCACTCCCCATGGGCCAGTGGACGCTTGTCAGCCAGGCCCCCGGCTCCTACCCGGCCCACATGCGGACGTGTTGTATAGAGCATGGCCATTGTGGAACATTCTGGAAGTTGTGGCCCTCGCCCTCCTGACCCCATGGCAAGGCGGGAGCCGCGGGCAACGCCATTCACAAGCTGGTTTATTAAAGTGTGAACAGGAAGTGAGGCTGGACTGTGTCCTTCCGCCGGACATGTGTCTTCACAGGGGTGGGGTGTCTACAGGACTGACTGTTGGGGTGGGGGGAGCATGCGGGCAGACAGACCAGGCACGACTCGAGGGGACAGCAGTGGTCACAGGCCAGTGCAGGAGGTGAGGTAATGGGCAGGCACAGCGCCCTGTGTGGAGCACCCGGTGGTCAGTGTCCTGTGGACCGTCTGTTCTAGGGACGTTGCCGGATTCTGGGCTGGGGCACAGGAAGGTGAAATGTCCACTGGACACAGAGTAGACAGGAGGCGGCCGGCAGCCCGGGCCTCTCTCTACCCCTGGAATCTTCCCCATGACCCACAGGAGGCACTGAGACACAGACTGGCACCTCCACCGTCCACAGATCTGAAGCCGGGCTCCGCCGCTTGCCTCTTCCCCCCGCCTGGCTACCCGGCTGGTTCCAGGGGGGCAGGAAAGAGTGGCAAGCTCCAAGCTGTCCACACATGGGGATTGGGCTCTGGCATTGGCCTGCCGTGCCCCCTTCTGCCGAGTCTCACTTCTGTGTCCTAATGGTCGTCCCGTGGCCAAGGCGCCCTCAGAAATGTCCCCCAGGAGCCCTGTTGGACATCATGGTGGATGACTGCGCGGGCAGCAGCTGGGGCTCGTCCTCAGTGGCCATGGGCAGGCAGTGAGCACAGCCAAGAGGGGCCTGGGCCCGGCCTCGTCTTCCTTGTTCACAGGGTACCCCACTCGAAGTCAGCCTGGTCTTCCTGCTCTCCCAGGGCCAGATGTCCATGGATGCCTTCTGAAGCCTCCTGCCCAAGTCCCCACATGGCCCCCTCCTCCCAGAGCAGGGCCCTGGGGGCAGCCCCGGACAGCATGCGCCCCAAAGTGGCTCTCAGGTGGCCATGGCTGCAGGCCCCTGTGTGGAGAGGGGCCACTCTTGGGGGTCCCACAGGAAAGAGGTCAGTGGCTCTCTGCGGGAAGACGCGAGCCGAGGCTAGCCCAACAGGTCTCTTCCATGTCTGACCTAGCTCCAGCCACAAGCCCCTCCCATCTCTGCCATTGCCAGCCCCTCCCAAGGCCCGCAGCTGGTGCCCACCAGCTGTTCTGAGACAACAGGCGACAGGGGCTAGCAGAGGGCCGCAGGGTGCGCCTCTCCCCAGTCTGCGCAGCTCACCTGGCCCAGCCCTCAGGGTGACTTGGCAGATCTGAACAGCTGCGCCCCTTCTTGGCAGCCCCGGCCTGAGTCGAGCTGGGTGGGATTCAGTCTGCCTCTCTGGGTGTCACCCCTCAGCCATCTCAGAATGCAAACACACCAGGCAAAGGCATCATTAGCGAATTACCCCAACCGTAATTACAGGCTTCCTGAGAGGAGCGCGGGGCTGTCAGTGCCCGAACCCCAGCTGCTTGGCGAGGTCTCACCATCCTTCCCACCCCATCCCCTCCTTGACGTTGGGCAGGCAGCTGGGCAAGGGCCTGCTCGGGGTTCTGGGCCTGAGCCCCCCAGTCCGGAGGTTCCGGGAGCCTGTGGCTTCAGCTGGACCCCACTGTGCGGAGCAGCCCACAGAGCAGCTGGACTGGGCACAGGGCCAGCGGAGAAGGTTCCAGAAGGCCCACGCGGGCTCACTGTTGCAGGAGGCTGGCCGGGGTGGTCCCGCTGGCCTTCTCCATGGCAGAGTCGCTGGCCGCGGGCACCACTGCCATGGGGCTGGGCACATAGTTGAAGGGCGGAACTCTGGCGGCCCGGCTGGGGGAGCCATGCCTGCTGGCGGGGAAACCTGTCACGGTGACCCCCAGGCCCTCGTGGGCGAAGGGCACCGAGGCAGGCGGCTTGGCCAGGGCAGGTCTGTCCACATCACTGCCTAGCGGTGCGGCGGGGGCCCCCGGCAGAACCTGCGGGGGACCCCTGCTCTCCAGGCTGGGCGAAGTGCTGGAGTTGGTCTTGGGAGCAGCCACCTCCTCCGTCTGCACCACAGCATCGCTGGTCTTGCGTGGCGGGGTCCAGCAGGGGCTGTCCTCTGGCGAAGGTCCCTGGAGGGGCAGGGCCGTTGCGGGCAGCGTGCTGCGCAGGATGTGGGGAACGTCCTCGTCTCGAATGCGCCGCCACGTGGTGCCCGGCCTGGCCGGCCTGGCCTCGCCTGCACTGCCACGGCGGGTGGCATTGGCCGGGATGGAGGGCATGGGAACCACGGTACCATCGGGCTTGCGGGCCACACTGATATGTGGCAGGGACGCGTAGCGCTTGACGGTCTCGGGGTGCGCGGGAGTGGTGCGCACAGGCAGGCGCGAGGGGCTCTCAGAGCTGGTGCGCCTCGGTGGGCGTGTTGCAGGAGGGGGCTTGGTCTGTGGGGACCTTTGAGGGGCCAGGGCGGGCAGGGCAGACGCCCGCAGCTCCTCACACCGCGAGGAGCAGAGGAAGACGGCAGGGAGTCCCGGGCGACCCCTGCGGGGTGAGAGGCCCTGGGAGGTGGAGGCCACTGACTCTGTGGAGGACAGTTCCGAGCGGCGTCGACTCAGCAGATTCGAGGACTCCTTGATGAAGGTCAGCTGCCTGCGGAAGCCCGAGCGGTCCGAGGACTCGCTGCCGCTGGAGCGGGCCGAGGCTATGCGCACCAGGCCCAGGCGGCCTCCCCTTGCTCCAGGAACCCTGTCTGCCCCTGACCGACCTCTGGGGCCCGGCTCAGGTGTCGCCCTGGCCAATGGAGGTGGCCCTCTCCTGGCCGGCCTTTGCATGAAGGGAATTCGCACTGGGGACTTTTGGGTTTTGTGTTGCTTGGCCAGAAGGACCTTGGTGGGCATCTTGGGTATGGGAGACCCTTCAAGGCCTGCAGTCGGGGTGGCCAGAGGAGACCTCCTCCGTAGGGGCTGGGAAGCAGGTGAAGTCTGTGAGGAGCTGGACGAGGGGGTCTTGGCCAGGCGGGCGGGCGGTGTCGCGCTCCGGGGTGGATGGTTGGGGGCAGCCAGCTCCGAGATCTTGCCCGGCCGGTGCAGACTCCGAGAGCGTTGTTGCCCGGGGTTGGGGGCTTTGGGGGTGACTTCTGGCTGAGTGGGGCCGGAGGGTCTTGTCTTCTTGGGTGTGGTATGGGAGCCCAGGAAACCTCTAGACTGCGCTCGGGAAGGCCCACTGGGCATGCAGACCACCGTCTGACCTCGGAACATGACTGATTCCATCTTCTGAGTGTCTCTCGGCTTCTTGGGGCCTCCCGGTGTGTGGGAGCCGGAGGCACTCTTGGGGGGAGCCACACCCTGTTTCTCTGACCTCCAGACACTGCCCGCCTCTGCCCCAGCCCCCGGCCGCTGCCCTTTCCTGGGTTTGGAGGGCTGCAGTGTGGAGGTGCCGGACAGCCCAGACACCAGGGACAGGAGAGAATCAGATTCAGATGAGGTGTCCAGACTGGCTGCGGCCGCCGCCTGGTGCAGCCAGGTCACGATGGAGTTGGCCCCCTCCTGGATGGCTTGCCACTCCACGCTGTCCAGGTCAGAGGCCGGATCGCAGCCGACCACTTCGCGGCACTCTTTGGGCAGCTCCATGTCCGGCCGGCTGGCTTGGGGCTTGCGACGCCGCGAGCCCAGGGCCTGAGGGTGGTGCCTGGGCAGCCTGGAGCCCATACAGGTTTTCAGGAGCTCCTCCTCAGCCCAGGGCCCCGGAGAGCTGTCCCGCCCCCCTTCCAGGTCTGGACCCTTGGTGGCCACCACCTCCCGGCCTCGGCGATGGCTGGCCAGCCTCTCGGTGGCTTCAGGCTCACTGAGGGAGCTGGCTGAGGAGGTCAGGGAGTAGCAAGGGGGTGTCTCGTCCACGATCAGCCTGGGCTGGGCACGAGTGGGCAGTGCGGTGGGCTGCATGGCCTTGGACGTTGTCTCCTTCTTCTCCTTCCTGCCTGTGGGTCGTTCACGCTTCAGAGCTTGTGGGATTGCAGATACCCGGCGGGACGGCGGTGGGGGCTCCTCATCCGAATCATAGAAGCAGTACACGGCCTCCTCCGTGGGCGTCGTGAGACACAAAGACTGCAGCGCTCCATCCCTGCGGGTCCGGCCTTGGCGGGAACCATCCTTGTCGGATCGGGCTCTGGAGGGCTGTCCAAGGGGCAGCTCCAGCCCGGCCTGGCTCTTCCCCACCCCTTGGGTTGGCGCCGAGCTCTTCTGGGCACTCGTCACCTTCGGCCGGTGCCCAACGGTCGTTCTGGCGGAAGCCGCGCGGCCCATGGGTTTCTGCCTGCCTGTTGACCCGCTGGGCTTTTCCTGAGAGGGTCCCTGCAGGGTCTCGTCGTTGAGCGAGGCTGCACTGGAGAAATTGATGGGAGTCCCCTCGCCCGAGTCGGTGCCAGAGCCGTCCTCCCCGGCCAGGGCGGGCACTAGCATGTACACAGGGATGGGCAGGGCACGACGGCCAGACACCAGTGCTGAAGCCACCTTGCAGAGCTGGCCGGGCATGGTGGCCCCCAGGCACTCGCGCAGCAAGTCCAGCTCTCTGTCGCCCGTGGATGAGGGGACCTGGTCTCTCTTCCGGTGCCCCCGGCTGTCTCCCTGCCGCTCAGGGCGGGCGGGGGACTGTAGTCTGAGCTCCACATCCTTCTGCACGTACAGTTCGTGCAGGGCCAGCGCGCTCAGGCTGGATGCGCACGAGAAGTTTTCGTCCGGCTTTTCCACAGTGAAGCGCACGCTGCCCGAGTCCAGCTCCGAGGGCGGCTGGTGCCGCTCCCGACAGTCGGCGATGTCCATGAAGCGCTTGACGTAGCTTTCCCACTGCAGGCTGAACTGGCTGGGCTCTGGCTGGCCAGCCAGCGTGGGTGGCGTCTTGCTCCGGCTTGGGGGCATCGTCTGCCCGGGGCTGTCAGGCAGCTCGCTGGGGCTCACCGTGCCGCTGCCCAGCCCACTGCATGGATCGCTGGGGATGGAGCTGGCGATGGAGGGGCTCTCGAAGCTGCCCAGGGAACTCACGGAGCTGCAGCGACTCAGCACCAGCGGCGTCTCCTGCACGCAATTCTCTGAGGAGCTGGATGGCGTGGCGTCCTCCACCCCCAGACCGCGGCTGCAGCCCTGTTGGGGGACCGGGATGGCCACGGGCAGGGATGTGGATCCCGACGCCCTCCACGATCCCTCCAGCTCCACCTCCTCTGGGCCTGCCTCCTCCAGCCCATCCAGGGACGAATCACTGTCCTCGAGGTTCATGCCCTCGCTGGGACCCGCATGGCCAGTGGAGGACAGGGAGGACAATGAGCTGCAGCGGGAGAGTGACAGCGGCCCTTCCTGCACCACCAGCCTCCGGAGCACCCTGCTGGCTGCGGGCTTTTCGGGCTCTCTGCTCCAGGCATTGGGCGGCACCCACGCTTGTTTCCTGGTCCCCAGTGAGGCCCCAGGACCGGCGAAGGGTCGGACGCCTGGACTGCCCCCCCCCTCAAGCAATGGAACGTGCTGATACGTGGGGGACAACTTGATGGTGCGCACGTGGGCATCAGCTGCCGCAACATCCCTGGCAGGCAGTTCGGCCCGGCTGCTGCCAGGCAGATTCAAGTCTAGCCGGCTGGGCCGCGTCTGCCTGTATAAGGGGTCCTCACGGTGCTCGGCCAGCGCAGCCAGCAGGCAGGGCCGCATGTGTTCCCGGGGACAGTACCCGTCACTGGTGCTGCCGCTATTGAGGCTGTCATTGGACAGGCTGGTGTGGGCCGCCTTGAGCCGCAGCAGCCGGTGGGCACCCTGCCGCCCGCCCTCGGGGCCCCGGCTGGGTGAGCAGGACTGGGCCCGGCCCTCCCTCGGTGCCTCCTGCCCGGGGTCCCCCGAGCTGAGACTGAAGCTGTCGTCCGAGGAGGTGTGCAGGTGGGCAATGTCTTCCACCAGCTGGTCGATCCGTGCCACAGCCAGCGCCAGCTTGGCCTTGGTTTTGGCTGCTGCGGCTGCCTCCCCACGGGCCTCTTTCTCGGCGTCCTGGGTGCCCTGGCGGGCAGGCGGGGTGCGGGCCAACGCCTGGCCCTGCAGAAAAGTGCTGCCCAGAAACATGGACAGCACGGCTGGGCTGGAGGGCTCCGTGGTGGTGGTGGCGGTGGCGGCTGCCAGGGATGGCGCGTCATCGTCATCGAAGCAGCCGGAGTCGGAGGCGTAGTCCTGGGCCAGCCCGTCCAGGTGGCGCAGAGGTGGCAGGGGGGGCTTCTTGGAAACCCCCTCTGCCTCCGGCAGACCCTGCTTCTCCAGGTGGCCGAGCGTCTGGGCCAGGTGCCGTGTATCCAGCTCGGCCTCCAGCGCCCGCTGCTTGCGCACATACAGACTGGGCACACAGGTGCCCGGGGAGATGGCGGTGGCCGCCGCCTGGTACTTGGCAGGCCGGTGGGCCAGCAGGTTACGCAGAGCGGCGGCGCTGCCCATGGCAATCATCTTGTGCTTGGAGTGGACGAGATTCCGCAGCATGCCCACGGCCCCCAGGTCCCACAGCAGCTCCTGATCCCGTGGGCTGCGGGCGGACAGGTTCCAGAGGGTCCCGCAGGCATTGCTCACGATGGTCAGGCTGTGCGAGGTCAGGTGCTGCAGCAGGGTCTGCAGGCAGTTGTGGTCCCTGAGCACCTGTCTGAAGGGCCGAGGAGGGAGTCAGGCTGGGCCGCCAACAGGGCTGAGACCACGCCCCCGCGGGCCACACCCACTGAGCCTCCCTCCCCCCCTTGGCCACTACTCCAGTCTGCAAACCGTTGGTGACCACTTAAGCCAGGATTATTTCTTCCTTCCTTGCCCATGGCTGACCATACCCCCACGGGCCGCATCCCAATCTTTGCCCCACTAATAAGATGGTCAGATTCAACCCATAATCACCCAAGATTGATTGATTGATTGACTGTGTGTGAGGCAGAACTAGGTCTCAGGTCGCCCAGGAGACCTCACACTTGCTGTGTAACTGAGGCTGCACTTGAGCACCGACCCTCCCACGTCCACCTCCTTCGTGTTGGGGCACAGGCATGGAGCAGCATGCCTCTATTGACTTTGCTTCATCTTTATTCTTAGTAAAGGGCCCTGTTGCCCTGACTGGCCTGGAACTTGTGCCTTGTGAGGGCCAGGATGACAGGGGGTCCCCAGGCAATGTCAGGGAGCACGAGCTTCTCCGTGGAACACCACAGTACTGACATCATCTGTCAGAAACTTAACCAGCCTTTTGTAACAAGAACTTTTAACAGTAGCAAACATTTTAGGGTAAGTACCTCCTGGGCACACTTGGGTCACCACTACTGGAAGTCAGTCCCTGGGTAAAAAATGGGGGTCCCTGTACCCGATGAAAGAGCTATGTCCTGGAGCTGTCCCCCCCACCCCCCGCTCCCAGCCTTGCCCTTTGGTGCTAGGCCCTTCCACGCCCCTTCCACAGGCTGACCTGTAGTCCTCGCGGGTGGCAATGAGACTGGACACGTTGCGCAGGATGCCGCCGCCACTCTCAATGACGGCCAGGGAGTTGCCCTGGCAGCGGTAGGTCAGCGTGCTCACCAGGAAGCCCAGCGCGCCATCCACCTGGCAGACAGCCGCCTTGTTCTCAGTGCTGTGTGCCGACAGGTTCCACAGGGCGCTGAGCACACTCTTCAGGGTGGATTCCTGCGGGAACATACAGGTTCACAGTCACACAGCTGCCCCTCCCTGCAGCCCACTTTGGACACCCCCCCGCAGCCCCACAGGATCCTCCTCCCCACAGCCCACCTTCGATGTCTGGAGGACGCACTCCATCAGTGCTGTCACGCTGCCGACCTCCCTAAGCACTTGCTTGCTGCTGAGATCCGCCCTCCAGGATAAATTCCGCAGGATGCTGGACACTACCTGGGAGGGGAGTGGCCGCGGTGGACACTCACTACTTCCCTCCAGCCCCACCCCACCCATCCACCCGGAAATAGCAGGCCACAGAACACAGGGGTGTCCTCTACAGCAGCCGGGAGAAGGGTGGCCCCATCCCACCCAGTGCCCACCCGTACCTGGTGGAGCTCCTCGCTGTCCGAGGCCAGCTGGCCCACGATGGCTTCCATGCACCCCCGGCGAGCACACAGTGTGGCCTGTCGGGTGGGGTGACGGGAGATAGTCCAGGTCATGGGAGACAGGACAGGAACGCCCCCTTCTGTCTCTGTCCCCCTCTTGTTGCCACCAAGGAGGGGGTGCCCAGTGTTCATATAAGGAAACTGGGGGGCCAGGAAGAGCCACATGACCTCCCCCAGTGCAGACGCCTTTCTGGGGTGTAGCATGAACAGCCAGGCAACTAGGATCTAGTACCTGAGATCTACTGTAGGCAGGACACCTCCCCAGCCCTCCTGGCTGCCCACAAGCAGACTTGGGGGGAAGCTGGTGGGCCCCCCGGGTCCCATCGGTCCACCTGCTGCCCCCTCGAACCTTGTTGGCGACGTCTCCAAAGGTGAGGTTGGTGAGAGTCATGCCGGCATAGCGGCGCAGGGCGAGGTTCAGCGGGTCCCTCGTCATCTTGTGCATTTCATAGTCCACCTGCAGCAGCTCCGCCACAGCCTGCAGCCCACCTGGGGGACCCGCGAGGGTCGTCCATGCAGATCCCCTCCCAAAGCCCACCCCGCCATCTCCGATCAGCAGAAAGCCTCTGATCTTGCTGCTGAGCCCACCTGGTTCCCCCCGCCACCCGCACCCTCAATACTTGTTTTCATAGCAGCTGGGGGGGGGGTCAGAGTCAATAGCCAGGGGGTGCGGAAGGGACGCAAGAGCGACGCTCACCTAGCTCGTTCATGGCGCGGCGGTACTCTTCATCGAAGGAGAGCTTCATTACCGCGCAGGTGGCCTGGCAGATCTGGGGTTCGATGGGGACAGGGGCTGTGGGCAGGAGGCAAGATTGAAGTCCCACTCCTGGGGAGATGGCTCCCAGTGTCTTCAGTGAGTGAGCTTCCCAAACTCCTCGCCTTTCCTGGGAGGTCATCCCGGCCTCCCCCATCTCCTCCCTCTCCCGGCTTCTGGTTTTCTCTAGTAAAGACTGCAAGTAAACCAGAGCTGCCCTGGTGTGGGAGGGAGATGGACTCAGAAAACCTGTCCTTTCTCAAATGCCAAGAACTTGGGCCCAGTGAGGGGGCTCCTCTGGAAGCTGGGGCAGGTGGGTCCAAGCTCTAGGCTCTGCTGGGCCACAAAGTGAGATCACACCAGCTGCAGCAACTTGCCGAAGCGCTGTTTCTGGGAGAGTGACAGCCCAGCATCCTCAGGGAGGGTTGGGGGCGGAGCTCAGAGGACAGTGACAGCACAACATCCTCAGGGAGGGCTAGGGGCAGGGTTCAGAGGGAGAGTGACAGCCCAGCATCCTGTACTGAGAGCTGGGGATGGGGCTCCTTGTGTGGTACCCACCCATCATGGGTAAGTCTGTGGGCTCCATCCACAGCACCCTCTTCCTCCAAAGCTATCCAATTATCAATTGATTTTCCTAAGCATTAGCGATGCCCCCATGGATAACCCTGGGTGGGGCCCCTTTAACCTCCCATGCTAAGCCTCCCTGGGCTCAGTTGTCCTATAGTCCCAGACATTGGGTAATCACAAGGCCGCTCGCTCCAGAGGGCACCTAGGGCCCG
This sequence comes from Typhlomys cinereus, assembly GCA_023101885.1. Classification (NCBI taxonomy): domain Eukaryota; kingdom Metazoa; phylum Chordata; class Mammalia; order Rodentia; family Platacanthomyidae; genus Typhlomys; species Typhlomys cinereus. Next base: position 208,435 of record JALPQD010000032.1, on the reverse strand, counting down.
TGCCATGAGTCCCACTAGCTGCCGCTCACCACTGCCAGCGCCACCCTCAGTGGTCGCGCTATCTCGCGCCTGCAGCCAGTCCCAGCAGGTCTCGCAGTAGGCGCGGATCTGCTCTAGCACGTGCAGTACGCGCATCTCCTTGCGTGCCAAGCCCTGGTCCGGCTGTGAGAAGACGATGTTGTGCAGTGCCGCGTTAGCTCGCATGCGCGCGTCCTTAGCGCCCGGGGCCCCCGCCCCACGGCCCCCAGCTTCAGCCTCGACTCCATGCAGGATCTGGAGCAGCAGGGGCAGGCAGCCGGAGCGTCGCATCGCCACACAGCTCTCGGGCGAGCTGGACATGGCCAGCAGTGTGCGCGCCGTGTCCTCTTGGTCGCGTGTGGCCAGCATGGACAGCAGCCAGAACACCACCTCCACCTGCATGGGGGTCGAGAGGCGCAGGGAGAGCGCAGGGTCAGGGTGGGGGCGCACCGCACCCAGCAGCTTTCAATCTCCGAGTAGAGGCCTCTAGGTCCACCTGACCTGTCTCAAGCCATGGCCCCCCATCAGCGCTCTCTCCAGGGTGGCTCCCGCACTGGGGGGAACAGGGAATCACCCCGGAGGCCTGTCTCACTATCTTCCCACCTCTCCCACCTTGCTGTTGCCAGGTTGAGGGGTGCCATCCTCAGGGTGCGTGGGGACCTCTGCTTCCGGGTCCTCCTCTACAGCCACGGGCTTCACTGCCAGCAGGGCCTGCGGTGAGAGCAGGAGCCTGGGTTTCAGCCTGTCTTCACTCCACAAAGTGCACATTTGCTAAGGCTGGCTGCACCCCCCTGAGGAGGTGCGTGGGGCTGCAGACCCATTGCTGGGTGCTGGGCAGGATTTGCGGAAAGGGGATGGAGGGCCTGTCCTCACATCCTGAAACCCCCCCAGCTCCGCCTGCCAATAACCTGGGACTCCGTCTGCTGCACCCGGTCCTGCGCCTCCAACAGCTCCTTGTCGATCTGCTCCAGGCGTGAAGCACGGATCTGCCAAGGCGGAACAGGTCAGGGACCTAGTATGGGGGCGGCTGATCCGACCCCACGCCCATTTCACCCCTTGCCTCCCATCTGACTGTACCCTCTCTACCCCTCCAGCACTGACCACACATCACCCTGGTCCCGACCCCCTGCCCTGACCCCGCCCACGGCTGCCTCCTCATTCGCCCTCCTGAAGTAGATTCCTCCCCATTCGCACACGGCCCCGCCCGCCGCGGCACCTGTGCCCGCTGCACCATCTCGTCTGAAGTCCCAAAGCGCTCCTCCATGAGTGAGCGGATGTGCTGGGCCTCGAACTCCAGCTGCTGCCTGATCAGATCCATCTGCATGGAGAACTGCTGGGAGGGGCGGGCGTGGTGAGGGCGGGACCGAGGCAAGGGGCGGGGCCGAGTTGAGTGACAGGCGGGGCTAAGGTGAGGAAGAAGTGGGCCGAGCTGCAAAGGGTGCGTGGCTTTTGGTGTGGTGGGTCCGATGGAGGCGGGGCGGGCGCTGTGGGTGGAGCTGTTGTGAGCGTGGCCGTCTGGACAGCATGATGAGGTGAGGGGCTCTCAATGAGAACAGGACCCCCTCGGGGGCATGGCTCTACAAGAGGCGGAGCCTAGACTGTGGGCATGGCTCTGGGAAGGGCGGTGCCGGGTTAGTGATGGGGGTGGCTTAGGCCTGTGGTGGGCATTGTGCTGCGGGCAGGGCTTCTTGTGCGGTGGGCGTGGCTCTGCGTGGGTTTGCCGCCCCTGCCCTCCTGCCCCAGTGCCCAGACGCAGAGGCTCACCGTCTCCACATGCGGCAGGTCGTCCAGCCGCTTGGCAAGGCCCTGCAGCTGAGAGTAATACCACAACTTCTCCTTCTCTTCCTTGTCGATCTCGCTTAGCAGAAAGCACCTGCGGGGGAGGGGGCGCACAGAGGAACACGGATGTGTCCTGGTGCTGGACAAAGCCTCCCACCCCAGTGGGTCACAGGGATCCCTTGTCTCAAACAAATAAGAACTGAACCCAGGGTCAGAGAGAGGGCCCAGCGAGTGGGGCACTTGCTCAGCTCTGGAGACCCAAGTTCAATCCCCAGAAGCCCATGTGGGGGAAGGAGAGAACCGACTTCCAAAAGCTGTCCTCTGACCTCTATGGGTGGCACATAACTCCTTCCTCCCCCAGTGATAATGATAACACCGAAATAAGTGAGTGAACACCAAATGAATAATGGTTGTTTGTAATCTCTGGTCCTTGGACAAAGACTGCCTGGGGCTGAGCAGGCTCCTCCACAGCTGGCACAGAGCAGGCTTCAGGCTCAGGATGCCCCAGGTGCAACAGCACCCCCTCTCTCATTCGTCACTGAAGAGACCGAAGCCAGAGAACTATGGGTTGGGGGCTACATAGCGAGATTCTTGACAGCAAACTCATAACAACAGATAAACCATCCACTTTCATGTCTCAGAGCCGAGATGTGAGGTGTATTCCAGACCACCACTCTGGAAGGTCCCACGAGACTGACCTCACACTGAGGGGTGGGATGGGGGTGAGTGAGGCTAGGGAGCCAATCCGAGGTCCCAGGCGACTGGGGGAGGTCCTGTCCACAGGCATCTCACCGCTCGGCGTCCAGCTCCTCCAAGAGTCGGATGGTGGCCCTACTCATCTCCCCAAAGCTCTCCTTGGCGGGCCCTGAGCCATGCATGGGGCTTCCCTCCGACGTCCGGGATGCGGGCTCCGGGCCCAGGGTCGGCGGCTGGAACTTGAGGCTGTACAAATTGCTGATCTCCAACTGCAGGGCTGGTGGGCAGGAGTCATAGAAGGTCAGAGCCAGCGCCCCGCTGCCCACCCACCTCCCGCCCCCTTCATGGGAAGCACCTCACCTTTAAGCTGTTCTAGAACCTCTGTCTGTCCAGAGGACACCAGCGCCCGAGCCTCCTGCTCCAGCTTCCCTTGCAGCTGCTTCAGAACCTCCTGCAGGGGCAGCAGGGAGCAGAGCTGTGGCGCCCGGCAACACCCCCATCCTGTGCCCTGGCATTCATTCAGTCCCCGGAATGCGCCCCCTCCCCAGCCCTGCATCCTCCTCGCCCACCTTCATGCCTGACGTCTCTGTCTCCAGCTTGGACAAGTGGTTGGAGTTGTCTCGAAGCTCCTGCCTCAGGTGGCTGTTCTCGGCCTTCAGGGCTTCCACCTGCTTGACCAGCTGCTCGTAGGATGCCATCTTCAACTCCTGCAGTGCCTGGGGGAGGCCCAGAGAGTGTCGCAGACACCCCGGGGAAAATCCAGGACCCGCCCCTAACTCTCCCACCCTTCCTGGTCCATCTGGGTAGGAGCGGCCTGGGGGACCCTTATAAGCTGGGGCCGAGAATCTGGGGGGAGGGACAGGCAGTGAGACAGAGTGACAAACACTCGTAGCAGCCACAGTAGGAGACGGGAGCTTAGGGGGCCCTTGGCGGCACACAACGGCCAAGTGATGAGTGGACAGACAGATGGATACCAAGTCCATTGGCCAGACTGAGGGACAAATGAATATCTGTCCCCGATGGTCTAAATCAGCCAGTAAAGGGACCACCTCAAGGACTAACTTCAAAGAGGACAGACAGACAGAAGGACGGGCAAACAGACAGACAGGCAGGCAAGCAGACAGACAGGTAGATGGACTGACAGGCAGGCAGATAGACAGGCAGGCAGGTAGATGGACTGACAGGCGGCCGCCAGCCAGCCAGGCAGGCAGACAGATAGGCAGACAGATGGATCAACCGACAGATGGATGACAGACAGATGGGGAGACAGATGGGCAGGCAGACAGACAGGGGGACAGGGAGAAAGACAGACAGATAGACATAGAGACAGGCAGGCAGACAGATGGACAGACAGACGGGCAGACAGGCAGGCAGACGGGAACTAATCCCAGCACTACTTGCCCATGGACCCCTCAGGAAGCCATGGGAAGTGGGGGATGGGCTGGGAGCTCACCAGGATCACACCAGGGGTCCAGGATGGAGACCCCTTGCAGGGCCAGGCCCCCCATCCATAGCTGGGTCCCAGACAACTTCCTTCACAGCCCAGAGGCTTCCGCAGCCCGGGTGTCCCCCTTCTGCATCCCCTCCTCCACTCTGCCAGGACCTAGGTCTTTGTGTCCCCGGCTCTGTGCCTCTCTCTCTGGCGCCCAGCCTCCAGCCCTCTGTCCGGCTGGCCAGCCGGCAGTGTCCGCCTCAGCTTGGCCCTCCTGCCGCAGCCATCCTGAACCCCTCCCCCGACAGCCCCCTTTCCGTCTTTGTTCCCTTCCCGTCCCCATTATCGGCGGCGCGCCCCCTCCCTCCGCCTTTGTCTGAAACCCACCAATGGCAGCCCTTCTGTTGCGCTACCCCCTCCCCCTTCTGGGAACCCCGGTCCTGGCCAGCTTGAGAGCCAGTGGCCCCAAATCAGTCATGTCCCCCCTCGCCGGTGGGGGGGGCTGATTCCCGTGCGTCCTTCCTGGCCACATACACCCGGGCTGGCTCTGGTTTTCTCGTCTCCCTGTGCACAGGAGGACCGCGGGGGGCTGAGTCCCCTCAACCTGCCGGGGACCTGCCTGATGCCCTCCTCTTTCCCAGCAGTCACTTGGCTCCCAAGGGGGAAGAAACTGAGTCTGGGCCAGGGGTAGGACCCAAGGAAGCAGGTGGACAGATTTGATCAGGAACCCCAGAAACCAGACAGACCCTGAAATGGTCTGAGGAGGAAGCTGGGGCATGCATGCCTGTCACCCCAGTACTCTGGAGGATCAGGAGTTCAAGGTCGTGACAGTGAATTTGAGGCTAGCCTGGGCTACAGGAGACCCTGTCTCAGAACAAGCAAAAGACTACACAATGGTAGAGACACAGAGCATGTTCTTGTCCATCTGAGAAATGGGGAGACCCCCCCAGCCAGCTCAGTGCGTGATGGGGATCACACCCTTCACCCTTGGACTTATCCTGCGCAAAAGTCGGGTGTGCAGCCTGAGATCATGCCCCTCCCCAGGCTTGAGGCTGGGCTCAGCTCGCAGTGTGGAGCTAGGGAATCACAGACCCCTGAGTCCCACCCTGTCCCCACATTTGATGGTCCCTCTTCATCCTGCTTGCCTGATACCCCGATTCTACGTAACCTCCAACTTTCCAAGTTGGGTCCGAAGGAAACCTCACAGAGTGTGAGGCCCAAAGGGGTCCCCACCACTTCTTCCCAGGGAGGGAAACCCTCAGGCGCAGCGTCCGACATTGCCCCGGAACACAGCAGTTCACCCACAGATGTCTGCAGATCCCGGCAAGGAAGCCCACGAGTAGGCATGTGCCGCAGCCACAGATGCCCACCTCCCTGGGACTCAGCCCCCCCTCCAGCTCCTGCTCCGGGTTTGAGTCTACACAGAAGGGGCAAGGCACGGCCACCGCAGGAAAGACGCATCAGCTTGCTCGCTTACTTGCATCTGGCTGCCTGGGAGGCCTGGAGCCTCCTCCTTCTGCTTAGCTCTGAAATTCAGATTCGGGGTGCTCAGGCCTTCAGGGGGCTTAGAAGCACAGATCAAAGTGGGGGGGTTGCCTAGGATGGACAAAGCCTGATCGGGGCCTGGCCAGGCGGCACAGCCGCTCCTGGGGGCTGGGCGAGACCACCGTGAACGGGGAGGATGTGGGATGCGGGATGCAGGAGTCTTGGCCAATGGCTGTGCAGAAGACGGGTTAGTACCATGGTGACAGCCAATGGCGGCTCTGGGCAGGCAGGAGCGCTGCCCAAGGGGTAGTGAAGCTCCACTGGGGTTCAGGGATTGAAACGGGGGGTGGGCAGAGGTGAGTGAAGACCTTCCAGGAGAAAAGGGGTGATACCAGGACCCCTGTGCCATGCCCCACGGCCCCGCCCAAGGGTGGCAACTGCACCCTGGATAAAAACAGTGCCCTGGGCTGGGGGGTATGGGGCATCTCCCACTGCAGAGGCGGCAACCAGGCCAGACCCTTCGCACACCCACCCACCACCCTACAGGAGTCTCTGAACACCACTGGTTAGAGCAGGGTGGAAGCACCCCAGAGTCATGAAGGAGGACGATGGGTGGGAACAGTGGGCTGGGCTTGGGGACCCCCTCCCATCTCTTCCCCCCAGGGTCCAGGCCTGACATCTACAAATGCTCTCCCATGCCCCTCACTCTGACTCCAGGGGCCTCACTCCCACACTTCATTTACCCTGGAAGGAGGCCAAGAGAGAGGGGGCCAGAGTCTCAGGGGTCCCTCCCCAGCTGCCCTCGATTCCCCAGAGGGTCTCCCCTGAGGGCTTCACCCTGACCTCCAGATCTCTTTAGCTTTCAACAAGTCCCCAAGATGCTAGAGGGACACAGGATGTGGGGTGCCGGAGAACGGAGCTCTGGGACCTGCCTCCATCTTTTCCTGGGTGCAGGCTCCCTGGTGCTTCTGTCCCTTTGTGCCCGAGGGGGCTCCATGGGGTGCCAGCTAGACCGGAAAGTCCCAAGGAAGGCCCCCAGGCTGTGTTGGTCGAGGGTACAGGGACCGTACTGGATACTCGCCCTGGTCTGGTGATGCCAGAACTCTGGGAGCCTTCGGCTGGCTGAATGGAAGCTTCCAGAACTGGGCACAGACATTCCCGGGTGCTGGGGACACAGTGGGCTCTCTTGGAGCCCTCCCCTGGGACACAGTCGAGGAGACTCACACCCATCACCCCAGCACTTGGCAGCTGAGGCAGGAAGATGTGTTGATCGCCAGCTATCCTGGGCTACAGAGGGATACTGCCCCCCACATCGAAAGGGTGTGGACTGTGTTGTGGCTCAGAGACAGCTGGGGGACCTGGAGGGGAAAGGCCCGAGGTGGAAGGGAGAACAGGACTTGCTTGGGGTGCAGGGGGCAGAGCCCCAGGGCTGGACATGGGTAGGGAGCAAGCCTGGACCCCTGGCTTCAGCTGGTCACCTCTTTGAGTGACCTTGAGAGAGACTTTGTCTCTCAGTTCACACTTGGGCTCCCCCAGTCTCCCCCCCATACCACCACCATCCAGGACAGGACTCCAGAGAAGCGGGGTCCCAACCCTCCAAATCTGATGCCCCCTGCAGCTTGTACTGATCCACCAGGGCCTTGGACATGCCCATAGACCCTGAGAACCCAGGCCTGTTCTCGGGTGACTGAGTGCAGGAGCCCCACATTCCCCAGGTCGGAGGCAGCGCAGGGCACAGGACTGGGCCTCGGTTTCCCCAGAAGACCGCTGACCGAGACATAACCCCTTTAGCTCTGCAGACAGTTCCGCATCCCCCCTCTCCAAGACCTTCAGTCCTCCACAGAGACCACCGGCTCCCTGGCGTGCCAGCTCAGCTTGGGGGTGGGGGTGGGGGAACGTGTGACCTTGGACCCTTCCATTTCCCATTAAATGGGGGACTGTCATATCAGTCACGGGGCTCTGAATGGCCACAGAGGCTGGCCAAGCAAGGTGGCATTTTATGTCGGTGGGAGGGAGACTGAGGCTCCCCTCAAGTTTCGGTTGTGGACAGGGAAAGTGAGGTCCAGAGAGATGTAGGGTGTGGTCCAATCTTACATCCCCAGCAGGGCGGAGCCTCCTCGCCTAGCACCCCACTGTGCAGCTCCAGGTACCTCTAGCGCCCCCCCCCCCCCCCCCCCCCGTCTCCTTGTCTCTCTACGGACATGGGAAATGAAGGTGTCGGGTGGAGCCCCCCCAAAGGAAAGCCTCCGCTTTGGCAGGGCGGGGGAGGGGGTCCTGGTGACGCAGGAGAGGGACACTCAGACCCTCGCAAAGCTGGTGGCCATTTCCCAAGCAACTGTCTCCAGAGCAGCGGCAAGACCCCCCCACACACACACATACACCCGTCAGGTCTCTGCCTTGGCCCGTGCGTTCCCCCATCTCCTTCCCCCGGGGTTGCTGCCACTCTCTTAAGCAGGACTCTTATCTAGCTGTGTATAGCGCGGGACTCCTGTCACCGGACAGGACCCCCAGATCCTACCTGGTCCCGGAAGAAGGCCGAGTGCAGCAGGCCCAGGAGCCCCAAGAGCCCCATGGAGCCTTGACCGCCCCGACAGCGCGCAGCGCGCGCCCCGCCCTCGGCCGCAGCGTGGGGGTGGGGGCCGCAAGCCCTGCGCCTGCGCGCACGAGAGGGGAGGTGAGGGGGTTCAGGGCGCCCGGCAGGGACTGCTCGAGGGTGTCCTGGGGGGGGCTCGCGAGGGCCGGAGACCCCACGGGTGAAGACGCCAACCTGCGTGAACAAGCCCGACTGGCCTTGTAAAGGTTGGGAGCGACCTGAGAGGTCCACGACTGGTGAGAGGACCTGGAGGGGTCGGGCAAGAGGCACTCCCATGACACGGGGCTGCAAGGAGCCAGGAATCGCCGCCCTGCAGTGGCGGTTCTTGGCGCCCATGCGTGGATGGCCAGCAGGTAGCTTGGGCTTCGGCCAGAACCCTAGGTTCATTAGTCATTCAATGAGCACTTGCTACTGTTCGCCAGGCAGCACTGGGGCTCCCGGAAGCCCGAAGGGGAGCAGCTCTGACTTTGAGCTCTGACCACACATCCGCCAGGTGCCTCGGAGGCAAAGGCGCTGGACATAAGGTCGGACCCTGGTTTCGGGGAGCAGGCCCTCTAACCTACACTGGGGCTTGTGCCGGGGCTGCCCAGGGCTATGGGCGGAGCAGGGGCTCCCAGCCCCCCAACAGAAGGGGTACAGACGCCCCCAAGTGGCTGCTGGAGGCAGTCCCAGGGCAGGGCTTGCTAAATTAGGGGTGTGGACTGGCAGCCAGAGTGGGGGTCCTTGGCAGATGTTAACCGGGCAGTTAGGTATCCCAACTCAAGGGTCCAGAGACTTGAGGCCTCCTGGGTGCATTTGGGGGTTACACTGTGGCTGTAGGACCATACAACTGCCAGCCAGGCCTACAGCCATGGGGGTCTGTGTGGGCGTAAGGGCCTTCCCCGGCAGCAGGCGGGGCAGAGGTGGCTGGAACACAATTTCTTCCCAAGGGAACATAAATTGTATTTTTTGTGGCTAAGGTGTGCGAATGATGTTAAAAACATATAATGTACTAATATTAACACAGAATGACTTGCTTTTGCTAATTAGACCTTTTGTGATTATGGAAGAGGACAGGGTAAGCTATGGGATTTGGGGGTGTAAGAACTCAGGCCAGTACAGCTTCTAGCCTGGAAGCCCCGGCAAGAGCACCAGGCCACTCCCCCAGAAGGAGCACCCCCAGGCGCAGGCAGCAGCTCTGGCCTTGCATGGAACCCCCAGGATGCAATCACAGCCCTGAGCAGGTGCCGGGGACCTGTGTGAACCGGTCTCCTGCCCTCCGCTGCACACCTGTGGCCAACAACGCCGACTCCCTTGTCTTATCCCACCTGCCCCTTCCAAGGTTAGGCCCCCGAGGAGCACCAGGGGCTCCAGCTGCATCCCACCCCAGTCCTTCCCCAGGCGCCCACACTTCAGCAGACAAGAGGCGGAGGATGGAGCAGCTCTTTATTGGCAGCTACTTGAGAGGGATGAAGCGAGATGAGTGGGTGGCACCGATGCCCGGCCGCCCATGCTTCACAGGCTTGTAGGTGATGGAGAACTCGCCCAGGTAGTGGCCGATCATCTCGGGCTGCAGACAAGAGGGCTGTCAGCGTGGATGGAGGCCGTGAGCCCCCCAGGTTTCCCTCCAGCCTCCAGGCTCCTGGCCCCACGCACCTTGATCTCCACCTGGTTGAAGGTCTTGCCATTGTACACGCCCACCATGCTACCCACCATCTCGGGCAGGATGATCATGTCCCGCAGGTGCGTCTTCACCACCTCAGGCTTCTCCATGGGCGGCGCCTCCTTCTTGGCCTTGCGCAGGCGCTTGAGTAGCGAGTGCTGCTTCCGACGTAGACCACGGTTCAGGCGCCGGCGCTGCCGGGCGCTGTACAGCTGCATTAGCTGCTCGCTAGGGGACAGAACCTGGTCATGGCGCAGAAAGGGGGCAGCCACCCCCAGAACCCACCTCCATGGATCTCATGCCACCAGAACAGGGGCGGACCCCCTCCAAGCCAACCACCACCATTTTAAAGGGACAGGGAAAGGCGGTCAATCAACTCCAGGGAACCCAGGAGGCTGGGCGGAGTGACTCCACCCTGTGTGTGCAAGGATGTCAGATGCCAGCTGAGCGCACGGGCCATGCACCGACCCCGGAAGCAACTTCAGTGGCCCATAGGTGCACACCGACACCAACGTGGAGCCACTCTTCCCGTTTCAATGGCAAAACCCCCAGGTCGATGTGGGGATGCTTCTAGCTACCAGAGGTGCAGAGGTGATCACGGATAGCCTGGGGGTACACAGCTGGAGCCCAGTCAAAATACCAAAGTCAAGCCCGGGCGTGGGCAGAGATGCACGGACGGAGATAGAGGATGGAGTTCAGGGGCAGCGTTGGCTACATGAGGTCTAGCTCAGTGGTGAGTACGAGCTCTGCTTGTGCAAAAGCCCTGGGCTTCATCCCCAGCGCCGCTGAAGCCGCGCAGGGCGGTGCACTCCTGTAATCCTAATACTCAGGAAGGAAAAGCGGGCAGGGCCAAAATTTCCAGACCAGCCCGAGCTGCCGGAGACTCCGTGATCCACAAGCGCAAACTCCGAAAACCTAAACCCCAGCGGGGGCGCGGGAGGGGCCCGAGTCCTCTTACTAGGACATGTCCAGCAGCTGGTCCAAGTCCACGCCGCGGTAGGTGAACTTGCGGAAGGTCCTCTTCTTCTTCTGCTCTACTTCCGCCTGCGTGGAAGCGGGCCGGCTTCAGCGACCCACGCGCGGGATCCGGCCCACCTGCAGTCCACCGTTCAGGCGCACGAGGCCCGGGCTACGGCGGCCCGGCCCGCCGCTCTCCGCTGCCCCGGGGAGGCCCCCATCGCCAACCCGCGCCCGCGGCCCCGGAGGAAAGGGGTCACCCACTCAGCCGCCAGGCCCGACCCCGGCCCCTACGGGGCGGCTGCGGAACGGATGGCAGCAGATTCGCCCGCCTCGGAGCGCAGAGCGCGGTACTCACCATCTTGCCGGCTGCTTGGAAGAGACCGCCCCCCCCTCGTTACCGGGCAGTTATCGCGAGATCGCCCGCAGGCCACGCCCCGGACCGCGCGCCGGCTTCCGGCCGCCCGAGGAGGGCGCGCGCCCCCTGCTGGACGGAGGGCAGAGTGAGCCTGCGCGCGCAGCCGGGGATCCGTCCCGCCTGCGCCTGCCTTCTCTAGGGCTCGGAGGAAGGGGTCCAACCCATCCAGGCCGGCCCGGCGTTCTCTCCTGGGGAAAGAAACTTCATCATGGGTTGCAGCGGCAGCAGGCGCGAGCCCCGCCCCCGGCTCCCAAAGGGACGTTTTTGTTGAGCATGCTTGGATTTTGCTTGTTCGGTTTTTGTTTTTCTTATTTATGGAAAGCGCGTCTTGCTATGGAGCCCGAGCTGGCCTTCAACTCAGAACCCAACGAACAATTCTCCCTCAGTGGCCCAAGGGGGAGCTTGCACCATGACATCCCCCCCCCCAGGCATGGGGCTGCTTCAGTGCCTGCAAGTCGGCGCAGCTGCAGGGGAGGCCGGTTAGGGCTGTGCCTTGGGGCGACTCGTCCACGGGAGAAGCTGAGGCGGACGGCTGGCAGCGATCCCGGGTCACCTGGCCTCCCACAAGCAGGCATCGCGGGCAGAGCTGGGGCACAAAGGCACAGCGTGAGGGAAGGGGGAAACCCGACCGTTTTCAGCCTGGGTGTGGGCGGAGGTCCTGCCAGGAGAGAGGTGCCCAAGAGCTGCCTGAACCCGAGGTCGTACCAGCCTGTGTGCTCAGTGTCTGGTGTGTTGCCAGCTGGGGTCCCGAGAGACCCTCCACCCTCTGGAGAGCTCTTGTCCCACTGGGCAGGCCTCAAGGAGGGAACAGAGGCAGCTGGCAACCTCTCAGTCACACAGCAGCCCTGCCTCTCCCTATGGGCACCAGGTGAGTGAGGACCCCTGCCTGCCTCATCCCAGCTATGCAAGCCTGGCTCGCACCCAGTCCCAGCCCCATAGCCCAACCTTGCAGCCTCTGCTTCATGGGCGTTGGGCATGTCATGTGGATGGCGCCCAGAGCTTTTGCAGACGGGGTCAGCCCTTGGCCCTGCACGATGGTACCCCATGCCACGGGCCAGGCCTCTTGCCCACCAGTGCAGCCTGGACAGGCACGTGCGGACGAGGGAACCTTGCAAGAGCCACAGACGCACGCAGACACCGGCGCTTCTAATCCAAACGCACCGCTTTATTCAAACAGGGTCAAACCAGCCAGCGGGAGAAGCCCTGAAGCTGCGGGGGCGGGGCCCAGGGCTGTGCCCGCCCACCTGCATACCACCCGTCTGGGGTCCAGACCATAGTGGTCGGCGCTGCCCACGGCCAGGTGCCCTCACCCCGCGGGCGGTCAGTCAGAGAGGAACCAACAGAAAACCAAACACTCAGTAGACGCAGTGCCAAGCTTGGTGGGAGCGTGGATGCCCGGCCCTGGCCCCCAGAACCCTGCTGTAAATTAAAAAATAAGCCAGTATACATCGTAGAAAACGTCTCTTAAAAATCTCACAATTTGTAAATGTATATTTTTTCTTTAACATAAAAGTTTACAATATACGGTAAAACAAAAGGCTCAGGAAAATAATCTCAAAGAAGAAGAACCTGACTTCTGAATTAAAGCTGACCACGTTTTGACCCTGTGGTTGAACAAGTGACAGGCCTTTTATTGTGCTGATGGGTCAGAAAGAAATATACTTAAAACCTCAGCCCAGACGCCCGCGGCCGCCTCACAGCCCGCCCCCCCCCCAGGTCCAGTCGCTAGTTTTCTGTGATTGTCACAAGTTCACAAGTTCGAATCCTGCTCTCCCGCCACCATATGGCGGGGTGGGGGGGGCTAGCGCCGGTATGGGTGGAACCCCTGGACGTTGTGGTTCTGTCCGCGTCCGAAGCCGCTGCCTCCAGCGGGGGGACCCCCTGAGCCTGGCACCGAAGGGCCCCCATAGGAAGGCGGCTGCTGGCTGGGGTCCGAGAAGCCCTGTCCAAAGCCACTCAAGTCCTGCCCGTAACCTGCTGGGAAGAGAGGCTGCTCAGCTCCGTCCCCCAGGCGGCCCCCACTGGGGCTGACCAGGGAGAGGGGCTGGTGCTGTGGGGGCTGGGAGGCCCCTTGGCCCACTGTGACCCACACACAGCTTGCTTTGAGACCGGCTGGGCAAGGCCAGGGACAGCCCAGACTCGGCAGCCCTCCACAGCAATAACAGAATGTAGGGGGGACAGCTTGGGGATCCGGCCTGACTGGGGCCCACTAGCCTGAAGCACTGTGCCCCTAACTGGGACCCAGGCAATCCAAGGCCAGGGAAAGGCTTTGTCGTGCAGCCCACGCAGTGCCCCGTGGCCAGCCTGACCATGGCACGAGAGGCCAGCCTGGGGCTGAGGCCCAGAGTAAAGAGAGGCCAAGAAGCTTTGTGGTACTCAGGAATCTGCCGGGTCCCCGACGTGCGTGCCACCAAAGCCCATCACACCACGTGGAGAAAAATTCGGAGAAAAAGCCTCAGAGCAGAGCAAGGTGTGGACATGGTCCCAGGCGAAAAGCAGAGCGGCAGGGGATGCGGCGGAAGTGCCGGTCAGCTGGGAGGTCAGCGTCCAGCCAGTGCTGTGCTCAGGACACCTGGCGCAGGCGGGGGGTGCCCTCGGCTGGGTGGCCTCCACTGGACCAAGTACTGCTGCAGAGGTCAGCCAAGGACAGGACGCCAGCCGACCAGAACCCCAGATTCCCGTCTGTCTGTACAGGGACTGCGGTCACTTACCATACTGGCCATAGGGGAAGTCCGGCTGGGCCGTCGGGGGTTTGCTCATGTCGGGAGCAGCCTGAGATGGAGGCGGCGGGAAGGCAAGCGGTGCTGTCCCTGGGGTGGCAGGTGGAGGAGGGACCCCCGGAGGGGCAAACTGATCAGGTGGTGGGGGCGGAGGCCCATAGCCGAAGCCTGCAGGCAGGAGAGATGGGAGCGGTCACCGCTTCTACCCAAGGCCATAGCAGCCAAGGGGGAGGCTCTGGGCACCGCCCCTTGGAAGCTTCCAGGAGCCCCAGGGCAGCAGGCCTGACATTCTGAGCCCAGGCTCCACCCCCAGCATCTGCACCACATGCCAACCAGCTGGCCAGGTGGGAGCGTGCCCCGCCCCAGGTCTTACACTGTGGCACCCCCGCACACCACACACCAGCTCCCAAGACCTGAGAGGACCCCTTGGCTGCCCAGGGCAGCGCAGGGACCTCCTGTTCCTCGGAGCCCAGAACATAAGGGGAGGATAACCGCGACACTTACTGAACTGCGGTGGGGCGCCATAGCCCTGGGGGAAGCCCTGTGGTGGGGGGAAGCCGCCCGGCGGCGTGGACACAATGTAGGAGGTGAAGGGCGGCGGCGGCGGGGGGGCTCCTCTACCTGCAGGTGGCGGTCCGTAGCCACCTGTAACACAGCGTGGTGTGGGCGCCACAGGTATGGCACAGTGCACACCAGGCAGGCACCAGGCCATCCCCGCATCAACCTCAAACCCAACTCACCGATGGCCTGGCCCGCTGGCACCCACATTCCTAGGAGGAAACAGCAAGGTGCCCGTTAGCCACTGCTTGCCAGGATGTGCTCAAAAGGAGGCACCTAACCTGGCACCTCCCTCGTGTACCTTCTGCCATTGTGGACCCAGGTCCTCGCGGGCTAGTCTGCATATCGGCAGGCAGGGGGAGGCAGCACAGGGCCGGCCTGGGGCCCAGGGCGCTGAGGTTTAAAGCTCAAGGAGGTTCTGAGAGGAAGGGGGTGGGGAGGACCTGGTCTCTGGGGGCGGAATATTCTAGAATAGCACAGGACCCACTACAGACTCCAAGTAAGTGGTGGTACCCTGGCATTGCACAGTCCCCAGGCTGCCTGCTGGGCTCAGGCCTAACCAGGTCGGGGCAGAGAAACCAACCCAGTCTCACAAGCTGTCCCTGCAGCCCTTCCACCACGTCCGTCCCGTGAAGACCCATCAGGTCCCACCTGCGCGGTCTCAATCAGGTTCCAAATGCCCTTACCAAATGCCCTTACCTTGCGGACCGTATCCTTGCTGCCAGGTGGGCGGGGGTTGGCCTGCCCAGCCGTTGGCAGCACTAGGTGCCACCCGGCTGCCCCACTGGCTGGCTCCTGGTTGTCCTGGTGCCTGGTTTTTGCTGTCCCGAGGCTCAGCCCGTTTAACCTCCACCTAAACAAACCGCAGAGGCTTCAAGACAGGGCAGAGGCCTGCGCCCCTGCCCTTCAGACACGCCCACAGTGACTTATGACTAGCTTAGTATCTTACTTACATAAGTACTTAGCTATAAACCTTATTTAGGCCACTAGGTTTCTTTTTTAAAAAGTTCTTTGCTCTAACTTTTTTGTACAAGAAAAAAAATGTTTCTCAGGTACAGCAGATAGAACCTAAGATGCCCGGCACCCCACTACAACAGTGGGGCACATGAGCCCTCAGGGGACGCCGCGGAGGACAGCCTCCTTGCACCGGCCCGCCCGCCCTCATACCTGAGAAACAGTCCATCACTTAAGGTGCCTAGCGGGAGACAAGACTTACCTTCCCGGGCTAAGGCATAAAGACTCTCAGTTAACTCAAAGGAGCGTCAGGGGACGGATGAGCCTTACATTACGTCTAACGAAAGTAAACAGACATGCAGGAACATGGGCTTCGGATCAGTAAGCGGTCTTCATACTGTGTCTGGCAGCACTGAGGCGCGGCTCTGCTCGGGACAGCGGGGTGGAGGGAAGCAGGGGCTACCACTGGCAGGCCTGACCTGGGGGTTGGGGCTGGCTGTGTGC
This sequence comes from Typhlomys cinereus, assembly GCA_023101885.1. NCBI lineage: Eukaryota > Metazoa > Chordata > Mammalia > Rodentia > Platacanthomyidae > Typhlomys > Typhlomys cinereus. The sequence continues at coordinate 192,679 of JALPQD010000032.1, read as the reverse complement.
TCAGCCCTGTTCCCACTTGGAGGACAGATAGGAAGTGGCATAGGGCACAGCTCCCGTCCACTAGAACCTGGACACCCCAGATGCGTGGTTGGAAAAAAAATCCTGGGGCTCAGGGTGCCGTGACTGTGGAGAAGGGGCTTCTCGGCACTCACATTACGAGTTGCTCCCTCCATTACATGCCTGCTCAGAGCAGTCCTGTGACCTCAGGGAACCCCAGACCCCTGGAGCCCCCATGAGCTTTGGTGACCAGTTCAAGTCAGTGGTGGAAGGGCTGGGGCCACACACCTGGGGGCCAGCCGTCATCAATGACACAGGACCTTTGTGCTTGGGGCTGTGGTGGCCTGTGAGCCAGCTTCTATCAGCCGCGGGACAGCGAGCTGGGCTGCCTCCCGTCTTGGCGGGGTCCACCAGGAAGGAGCACAGGCAGCCACAGGAGTGTGTATGTGTGTGTGTGTGGGGAGGAATCTCACCCTAGGATGAAGCCTGACAAGGCGGTGGCAGCCACGCACATACAGAGGTGCTGGGCAGGGAAGCCTGGCGTGCGGGTGGGGAGACCCAGGCCCCGGGGAAGCTGGCAGGGGCCACACAGTATGAAGACGGAACACCAGAGGTCACTTGACTGTACGTGTTAAGTGCTATCGAGAGCATGTGGCTGGTCCCGGAGTTTCACAGTAAGTGACCCGATAAGAACCAATCCTTCAGGATGTTTTCGAGTTGGCTCAGCGTGAAGGGACCTCGCCACTCAGGTCCGCGTGGTGGTTAAGGGCACCGTTACACAAGGGGCGGGGCCACATCTGAAGGAGTGGTCGCTGGAGCCAAGCCTGAAGCAACACTGGGGTCTCACTGGAGCCTACCCAACCCACCCCGGGGACCCCCACACCTGCCCGGCCCATTGGGGCCCAAGCCCACAGAAGGGCTGTCCCTGGGGAGCCCCCGCCAGTGAAGCCCCTCAGTTGCCTAAGCCTCGGCAAGGTCTTAAGGTAAAATAAAACTACAACTACACACTTTTTTGCCCATGATGTCGTGAAAATGCATGTTGACAGCCTGGTCCACTGATTGTTCGTCCTCGAAAGTAATAAATCCAAAACCTAGCCAACGACGAAGAGTGAATCAAGGTAGCAGGGCGTGGGACACAAAACAGGATGATGAACAGTTCAGGCGACCGCAGGCTTGAGCTGGGTTTCAGCTGAGGCTGAGTGCAGGGCCGGCTTGGAGCTGGGGGCGTGGTGGGTGGATGCCTATGTCCACCCCCTCCAGGGCCGAACAAGGCCACTGGGGAGCCAGGCGCGCAGCAGCTACTTCGCTGAGGAGGCCTGCGCTGCTCTGGCTTCAGGGCCACAAGGACCCCAGTTCCCTACTGGGGAACCCAGGGACAGGGGCATGTGGTGGAGTCTGTTTCTCTGAAACCCAGCTTCTCGCCTTTGGTTTGCAATTGGCTTGGCACTAGTGCCGCCGGTAGCCGCCGGCTGTCCTTAGCATTACCGATACATCATACGTCACTATTGTGGTGAGCGCCCACCAGGCTTACCCAACGTCATTGGCTAAGCCCGGGGACTCCTACCGATCGAATCAGATCTAGCTTATGCACGTACAACCTAGTAACACACTAACACAGAGATACAGGCCACAACGGGTTCCGCAGGTCAATCCTGCTGTCTGCAGCGACAGTAGGAAGTACGTGTCAAAAAAAGAAAATTTTAAAGGAAAAAAAAAAATTTAGCGTTTCCCAAACACAAGCAAGTGGCAGTATAAACGAAGTTTGGTTGGTCGGGGAAGGCGGCACCCAGCTGATGGGCAGGAGGGGACCAGAGGCTAGGGGTGGAGACAGTCAGAGGGGGCGCTAGACCAAGTGCAGCGTGAGAAGTGAGGATGCCGGGGCTGCAGAGACCTTGGGAAAGAAGGGAGCATGGGGTGAGGGCTGGGGTGTCTCTCCCTGTGCCTGGGAGCCGATGCTGAAGGAGCCAAGGCAGAGACAGTGGAGGAGGTGGGGGGAGGGGCGCCAAGCGTCTGTGGGGTGTGGAGATGGGGAGATGGGATAGGACGTGGGGAGACTGGTCTGCCATGGGAGTTACGAGGGTGGAATGGGGCGACCGAGCGGAAAGCTAAGAGGACAGGAGCTGCCTGGTCTGACCCACTGCTGCCTGCCACCCACCGGGACGCTTCAGGCCCACGTGCCAGCCCGAAGCTCTGTGCCCAGCTCCTGCCGCCCCTCCAGCCCGGGGCAGCCACAGCAGCTCAGCAGCCAAGCTGGCGAGGCAGCAGGAGCTCGGCCGAGCCGCGGGCAGGAGCCGGGGGCAACCCTCAGAGCCCTGCACCGAGGTTTCGCGAGGTAGAGGCGGATTCAGAACGCGACAGAGATGAGCCACAGTGGTCTGCTCCACTCCACGGGAGCGTGTGACGCCGCCGCGTGGCTGGGTCCCGGCACAGTGCACGAGGCCGAGGGTCGTGGGGAAGGAGCCGGGACAGGCTGTCTATAGGCTCGGGATCGGAGGCGGCGGCGGGACTGACACCTGAAACTTCGTTTACACCCCACGGGGCCAAGGCTCGCTCTGACCGCGCGGGCCTGTACCTGTGTGACTTAACTTAGCACCTGGAGAGAGATCTAGAGAGACATGGTTAATCACAGTCACGAGGAGAGAAACAGCTTACTTAACACTACGTAACTACGACACTAAGTACATCATTAAGCATGTATGTCTATGGTAAATTAAGACTAAGACTTAACGGCTAAACCACACAGTGAGCGGAACGTCCTGTGGGGGGCGCTCAAATGGCAAACTATGCTCCCGTGGGGTGGGCTGCGGTGGCCCCGGCTCCTGAGGGGCTGGGCCGGCGTGGGCAACCAATAGCAGCAGCCACAGGAGGAAAAAGGGACGGCAGTGGGGAGAGCTCGGGGAGCCTGGGATTTTAGAGCTGAGGTGCAGTCCACCATGCCCTCCGACTAAAAGGGAAAAAGGAAAAAGTGGGCAAGGCACGCCCAGCTCCCGGTGGCTGGCGGGTGGACAGACGGCAGGGGAAAGGCCGCTCTTTGGGAGACATTTGAAAACTCAAACCACGGTGACAATCACATTGGGGGTAAAGAGGTCAGTCACAAGGAGAGGTTAAAAATGGTGTGCGGTGAGTGGGGGGACAGAGGCCGTGCTGGGGTGTCTGGCGGCGGACCCCGGGATGGGCAGCGCCTGACCCTGGCCTGTCTGGGGCGAGATAGTTTGCCATCTGACGGGGAGGACACGGGTCGGGATAAACGGGCTTGGCTCTTACCTCGAGGCCGCTGCTTCTCTGCGTCATAGATCATGACCACCTCTGTGACCTGTGGGCAGTGTGAAGTGAGGCTGGGCAGGTGGGTGACTCGTCCCCCCAGCACCCAGGGATGACACCCCAGTGCCCACTCGTCTGTGCTGCAGTTGTGAAGTCCCCGGACTGCAGGGTTCTGGAGGAACAGAGTGGGGGGCCCCACGGCCACACATCCCCCCCCTCCCCGTTGTGGAGCAGTGGGGTGGGAGCGGGCACCATGAACTTACCACTCCGAATTTCTTGAAGTACTCCCTGAGCTCCGTCTCTCCACAGTTGTGGGGAATGCCCCCAACGAAGATCTTGTTGGATTTGCTGCTGTCGCTCCTGGGTCCTTTCTGCTGCCAGCAAGGATGGGTGGTCACTTCGTGATCAGCGACCACACCTCCCGCAGTCTCAGCCCCCTCCATGGGCACAGGACCCTTCTGCCGCCATGCCACGCCCAACGCAGCATCACTACGGCTCTGGGGACAAGGACACCATGCCTGCAGCCACCTCAGAGAAGGAGGTGGGTGGAGCGCTGGGTGGAGCGCAGTCATCCCGAGGCTCAAGCCGGCCACGTGGAGCCTGCTCAGTGAAGGGTTCCGTGGGGGTGTTCGATAGGGCTAGGAGTGTCATGGGGCTTTCTATAAGCGCAGGCTCCTGAGCTCACCCCACCCAGCTCCAGCGTGCAGACGGATCTATGGGAAGCTGTAGCTATTGGGGGCCACATGGTGTGGCGACCCCCTGGCCACAGCTCTCACCCCTCAGAGTTCTTCCAAGGACCCTACGTTTGCATGTTCCTACAAGCTTTGGGTTGAACCCACGTGGCCACATGCGCCTGTCGCCCCCCACGCAGGAGGCAGAGAGCTGCTGACCGCACCTCAAGCACTGGCCAGGCCGGCCGACTACAGAACAGCCCACCAGTGGGAGCCAGGGGCGTCCACGCTGAGGATGGAGAGCACTACGGATGGCGCCCAGCTGGCAGTATGGACAGTGCAACAGGGGCCCAAGACGCTGCCCCCAGTGCACAACAGACACTGGTGGTCCAAAGGCCAGCCCTACACTTAGGTAGGGTCTGCTGTGTGCAGATGGGACTTGGAAGCCAGCACCATGTCTGCCTACTCAGAGGAGGTCAGCAGGATGGCCCCATGGTATATGCACCCTCAGGTGGACATGGGTGTCCGTGGCTTCAGATGGCTGAATATGCTCGGCCTGCTGCGGGGTCAGCAGACACCACCCCTGCTCCCGGAACAGCTGCAGAACAGGGGGCTCCCTCTAGGTGGGGGCCCGCCCACCTTACCCAGCCTTCCTTCGGCCGTGTCCGCTCTGGCTGCATCCCCCGGGGCGTGCACGGCTTCGGGTCGATCTGCATGGTGGGAGAGTCAGGCGTGAGGAGGCTACTCTCTCCTGCTGTCAGCCCTGCAGCTCGGCCTGCCGAAGAGGCCGCACAGGCAGAGACAGGCAAGGTCACTTACATTCCGACCGTCCAGGGTATGCGGTCTGCTGGCCAGCACCGTCCCCACACAGTTTGGGTCTTTAAATTTCACAAACCCAAAACCACGAGACTGGTTGGTGGTCTTGTCTTTCATGATGACGCAGTCCACGACCTCTCCATACTGGGAAAAGTAGCTGCGCAGAGTCTCTGCTCGGGGGTGGACAAGAGCACACGTCCCCGCTCAGGCACGAGCTCCTGGGCCAGCTCAGGCGTCCTGGGCCCCCAGCTGCACCCCCAGCTGCACCCCCGCAGCACCATGAGGTGCAGGGCAGCTGGGGACAGGTAAGGGAAGCAGGACACGCCAAGCTACCCCCCACATCCCATCTTTGCACGCTAGATGAGGGAGTGGACACCACAATGGACACAAGCAGCTCGAGCCCCAAAGGCGGCCCAGGCACTGGCTGCCTCCAGCCTCCCGCCAGACTCCTCCCGCAGTGGCTCCTACCTTGCGTGGTGCTCCAGTCCAGGCCGCCCACGAAGAGCTTCCTGTAGGGAGGGCAGGCTGGGGTCAGGCTGGTTCCTCAGGGGTCCCACCGCCCATCTGGTTCCCCACCCTCAGTGCTTGCAGGCTGAGGCAGCCCCTTACAGGGCCAAGCCGCCCGTGCCACTGTCAACACAGCGAGGGCAGCCAGGACCCAGGGCTGCGAGGGCAGACGCCTGAAACAGGGGGCCAGATCCTCAGCACAAGGTCCCCAAAGCCCCAGACGAGGACGGTGCGGGGGCTACAGGGTCACCTGCCTCACCCCTCATAACGGTGAACCTGCGGTGGATGGGGTCGGTGGCAGCAGCTACTCCTGACCTGGCAGGACTAGGCACCTCAGCACAGCAGGGCACGGAGGGCTGGCAGTCATTGCGCCCCAGCAGGGCTGTGCTGGAGACACCTGCCGTCTCCTTTCCCTGCACAATGACCACAACATCCCGGGCCTGCGCTCAGAGGTGAGGGCCTATCCTCTGCGCATGTGCCCCAAGGGTCCCGCTCTCTGAAGAAGGAGAGGTTCCCGCCAGCCTTCTGGGTCAGACCTATGCAGATGCGTTGTAAGAACACCGGGGACCCTGCAGCCTCCCACCACCCTCCGCCCTGCACACCAGGGAGCACCGAGGTCAGATGGTAGTCGGGAAGGCAAAGTGGTGCCCACAGAAACTGCCCAGCTCCCTGGCAACACCAGCCTTGCCCAGCAGGGCTTTCCCACAACAGGCAGAGGGGGCCGTCCCTCGGGGCCACAACCCTCAGGCAGCAAGAGGCGGAACAGGTCGGACGGGTTGGCCTAGCCCAAAGGAAGGTACCATGCAGCACCAGAGGCAGAAGCTCTGGGTCTGAGACTAGTTGGCCACTCAGGACACGTCTCAACAGTCAGCAGGGAAACAAATGGGGACAGGCGTGGGCGTGGCCTGCCTATGTCCGCATGACTGGAGGAGCAGCAGCCTGAGGCCAGCCTGGGTTACAGACCCCACAACACCAAAGGCCAAAGTGCTGAGGTGGGCAGCACACCTGGTGCCTGGGGCTGGTAGGCGCTCCTCCAGGTCTGGCTTGGGCAAGTGGCCCCACCCAGGCCTAGCAATGCCCAAAGGCAGAGCGTACCCTGAGAACACAGTCTGGTGCCTGTACAGCTGAGGACTTTCTCTGGCATGCTCACTCCAGGTGTGCTGGTGCCCACTCCCACCCACAAGAAGCCTCGGGCCAGACATGCCAGAAGGTTCCAGGATGCAGCTATTACTTCCTGCGTGGCAGGGCCGATGCTGAGCCTGGCGTGGGGCGGGCAGGCAGGCTAGAGCAGCCCTTGGTCACCTGCAAAAGCAGCGTGCACGGACGGAGAGAACACGCATGGGAGGGTTCTCTGCCTGGCGGGCACGGGTGGGCACTTTCCCAGGGGGTTGTGTGGTTAGGATGGTAGGCACCACCCTGCACCCTACCTGCAGTGCAGGGTGCCCGGTCCATCTGTCTCCCCATAAAAAGACCCTACCCAGGTCACTTCCCAGCTCCAAGGACCTCCTGACCACACAAGCTTCGTGTCTGCGGTCACAGCCAGGTGGGCCTGAAACTGGAACTGCTCACTGCCCAGGGATGGGGCTGCCTGCACCTGAAATAGCTGCCACTGATGAGCTGAGAGCCACTGCGGCCATCTGTCCTCCCCACCTGAGCTCGGTCCATTCACACTCAGCACGGGGCCTAAATGCCGTGTCTTGCGAGGGCCGAGGGGACAATTCCACAGGTCTGGGCTCTAGGCCAAGGGACAACCAACCTAGAAACCACACAGTTCCCAAAACACCCCCAGGTGAGGTCAGCACGCCCCCACCACAGCCCAGTCCTACCCAGAGCCACAGGATGGGCGCCGGCCCTGGCCAGAGGCCAGGGAGCAAAAGCCTGCCTCCAGAGCATGCCATGCTTCGCTGCAGCTGCAAGCTGGCCACAGCCCAGCAGCCACTTGCAAATGAGGAGGCACAAAAGGACCAGGAGGCCCCTCCCCTCAGCTGGGGGGAGAAGGGGGGCCCTGTCCATGGCTGTCACAGTGCCTTGTCACCTGCAGGTGCTCCTGGAATGACGTGGGGGTGTCCCTGGGATGACTGGGGGGTCCTGCTTCTCTTTGTCTTGCAAGGGGGAGAGATGTTGTGCCACTCTGCCCCAATATGAGGTAAAATTTCCAAAGCTGCTCTGGCCTCAGGCGGGAGCACTGACGGATGGGCTTAGCTCCCCTCCAGGAGCGCCCCCACATCACCTCCCACATGATGACAAGCAGCCCTCACACCCCAACCTACCGGCCAGGGAACCAGAGGAGATCTGGACCCTCATCTGGCTGTGCCCACCATCCCTGGCTAGCTGGACAGACAAGGAACCCACGCTGCCTCCCCGGGTCTCTAAATGACTTTCCTCTCCCTTCTCCCACAGGTCTGGGGTTCCTGTCTTTCTCCAGGAGACACAGACTGCAGGAGCCCACCCCTACACCTCCCGGTATGCAGGTCCATCTCCTGGGGAGCCCGAGGGCAGAGCTGCCACCAACCACAGCACGGACCAGGGCACTGAGCCAAACAGAGCTGATTTCCTACCCGGAATGTCGCACAGGCCCCTGACGAAGCCCACCACATGGCTTCAGGACCCGTGACTTCTGCACCCCTCTCAAAGACTGGCCCAAGCGTGGGGGGCCATGGCTGCTGCGTTCCCAAACACCTTCAGTAGGTCAAAGGCCAAGTTGTGGCTGTGATAAGACAAGGCCCTGGGGTTCAATCCTAGAACCCCCCCCCAAATAAAAGCACTTTCAAAGTCTCTGTTTTGGAGCAGGAGACAGACAGAGCAGTGGCAGGACATGTCTGGACGCCCCGGGTGCTGCAGTGCCCCGAGACTGGCGCAGGTTGTGACGGCTGCCAGCCCGCCCTCACCATCCAGCCTCCATGCTCTGGCAGAGGGAACCACAAACCTGCCAGGAACCCAGGCATGAGGGTGGCCCTCCATGGGGGTCTTCCCAGCGGGGAGGGGCATCGGGCAACTCGCCTGCTACCCAGGAGACTGGGCAGATGTTTGGCCAAACTTCCAGCAGAGGCTGGAAGGCCGCTGGGAGGCAAGGGGAAGAGGGGTGTCTGACTGCAGCCAGGACTCAGCCCCCCAACACAGATCCTGCCTGGAGGGGTACCCAGCATGTGCCCAGCCACCAACCCGCTGGTACAAGTCAGGCGGAGACAGCCAGAGACCCCCCCCCAGCTCCCTGGCCACGCACAGCGCCCCCAGCCTTCCCGTAAAGGTGAACCAGGCAGCCAGAGACACCCCTGGAAAGTAGTTTAGGGGGGATACTGGTCTCCGCAACCCTCCCAGACCAGGTTCCTGAAAAACCCCAGGTCTGCGTATGGATCTCCCCAACCTCTTTGGGGCTAGTCTGTGAACCCCTTTTCTGGTACCTTCCTGACAGTGGACTTTATTTACAGCCCTACAAGCTTCACTTTGGGGGGAGGTTCCTCAGCCGAGGTCCAGTTCAAAGAGTCTCTCTGTAAGGTTTGGGAACTCCGACACCACCCAGCTGCCAGCTAAGGCTTGCCAGCACCCCCACACCCACTCGTCCAGACCTGCTTCAGATCCCAACACCCCGAGAACAATGCAGGTGCCCTCCACTACTGACCTGTGGTTTGGGGAGGCTCCTCTTTGGGGTTTCCCAACCTGTCCAACAATCCTTTAGAATCAAACATTCTGATCTCCCGGCTAGGGTTCAGCTTTGGAGTTCTTGGACCCCTGAACTGTCGGGAGTATCCTGATTGCCCTGTCTCGCCAGTGAGTTCCCTCAGACCGATGAAATATCACTGGGGGGGGGTGTCTACCTGCTACATGAGTGGTCTCTGGGGTCCCCGAGCCTTCCGAGATGACCTTGGGACCTCTGTGACTCTCTAACTTCCACCATTGGTTCCTTAGCTCCTCCAGACTAACTAGGGGGGCCTCCAACCCCCATTAAGTATCCTTGGGGTCCTTAGAGATCTGAGTTACCTCTCTGACCCCCAGGTGCCTATTAAGAGTTCCACAGACAAAACTGTCCTTTGGGATTTCTCCAGCCCCAAACTGGTCAAGTAGGGGCCTCCGTGACTCCCAAGCTGCAAGTGGGGGGGGCCCAACTACCTAAATTACCCTAGAGGCTGCTATGGATTATCCTATCCTCTGGGGGCTTCCCTCAGCACAAGAATCCTCTCTTGAGATTCTCAGGCCCCAAATTGTGTGGTCCGACGGCCCACCTGATTACCCTTTAGGGGTCCAACCCCCCCCATCACTATCACCTGGCCATTCCTGAGCCCTAGCCTCCTGTGCAGGGCTCCCCAGAGCCCCGTGTGTTTGTGTGTGGGGGTCCCCCCTGAGCCTGGACACTCCACTAAGCCTCTGAATTCTCTTTTGGGAACCTTCCTGGCTCTCCGCAACCCCGAAGCTCCACGTGGGGGGGTCCCAGTTTGACAGATTATCCTTTGAGGGAGGTGTTCTCCAGCTACCTGAATCATCCTTTGGGGTCCCAAGCCCCCCACTTTTACCTCCTAGGCATCTCTGAGCTCCCGAAGCCTTCTGTGTGCGATTCCCCCCAAGCCACATGTGGGGCTCCCCAGGGTCCTGGGTTACCTTTTGGGGTCCTCCCACAGACCCTGAATTCTCTCTTGGGAGCTTCCTCAGCCCCCCCTTAATCATTCTTTGGGGGTCCTCAGCCTCCCTTCCCCGTCATTACCTTCTGGGCAGCCCTCGGCCCCCAAGCTTCTGTGGGAGTCTCCTTCCCTCCCGACCTGCGGCTCCCCGGCGCCCCTGGGGATCCCCCCAGCCGTGCATGGGACCGCGGGCTCCCCCTGCGGCGCCCCGGGGCCGGGGCCCGTCGGCTGCCCGCCCGCAGCTGCGTGACCTTGGCGGCCCCGGCTCACCCGATCTCGTCGGCGCCCGAGCTGTTCATGGCGGCGTCGCGGGCTGCCTCGCTCCCGCCTCCGGAAGGTCAGCGCTCCGCGCACTCCCCGCAGCCGTGGCCCGGATCTGCGCAACGGCGGCGGCGGCGGCGGCGGCTCGCTGCCTCCTCCCCTCCGCGCCAACGGTCGCCGCGCGTCCCCGCGCCCGGCCGCGCCACCGCCCTGCGCACGCCCGGGGCGCGCTCCCGCACGGGGCCTCCGGGGGCGGGGCCAGGGGCGCTCCGCACGTGCGTGCGTGCGCGCGTGCGGGGCGGGCGACGGGCCTACGCCGTCAGACGGGCGGCTCTCGCGCTGCGCTTCCTCTCGGCTTGGCCGCGAAGCCGTCTGGGAAACGTAGTTCTCGCGCCGAGCCTTGTGGGAAATGTAGTTTTTCAGCCTGCGCCAGGGCTCACCACGTGCGTGCGTGCGCGTGCTTGCGCCGCTCCCCGCGCACGGCGCGCGCAGGCGCAGAGGCAGGTTCCCCTTTTCTCACTTGCTAGCCTAGGGCACGCGTGGGGCGCCGAGCAAACCCCGGTTCCTGAAGCCGATGTCTGCCCCTCCTGGGTCCGCGCGCGAGGTCACCCCGACACAGGCCAAAGCGAGATACGTTCAAAGGCTGTGCAGAAAATACCGCTCAAAGGGAAAGTGCAAGCTTTCCCGCGTCCACGCAGCAAGTGCTATTTGACTTTTATTCCGTTGTCTCCGGCAGGATGTTCACAGAAGGGCGACTTTGCGCCCCCCCCCCGTGGAACATTTAGCAACATCTGAAAATACACTTCTTGGTTTACACAACTTGCAGGGGAACGCTGGACACCCCCCCCTCCATTGTAGGCAGGATGCTCAGGACATACAAGGACAGGCGGGACAGAGCTGAAGTGTACTGTGAGCTTGAGGAACCCCAAAATTGATTAGTAACACCTTAGGAGCCTGGCTGGGAGGAGGAGATAGGAATTGAGCTGGTGTTGCTGGTGATGATGCAGAAGGCAGGCGAGCATCCATCGGGATTCCCCGGGTTTAAGTGCCAGGCAGCGTGCCGTGCGTGCCTGTGTACTCGCACGCATGTGTGTGAGTGTGCATGTGGGTGCGTGTGCATGCATGTGTGTGTGTCTGTCTGTCCACACTGGCATGGAGAACATGCCCAGAGCCCAGTTAGAACACAGCATTCATTGGGAGTTGGGTATAGTGACTCACGTCTACCAACTCAGCATTTAGAAGAGTTTGAGACTTGTCTGGACTCCTGGATAGCTTGTCCTGAGTTCAAATCCCCACACCCATCTGAAAAAAACAGATGCCTGAAAAAAACCCCATGCCTATCACCCCAGAACTGAAGAGGTAGAGGCAGGAGGATCCATGGGGTTCGCAGCCCAGCCAGCCTAGCCGCATCAGCCAGCTCCAGGTCCAGCGTGACCCAGTAAACATGGTGGATAGCTCACACAAACTAAGACAGTGTAACACAACCTTATGGCGGGGCGACCCGGACCAGGTGATGGTTACAAGACACAGGATGTGGTTGGAAGAAGGAAGCTGGGCAGAAGCCGTTAAGATGATATCTGATTTACAGGGGCTTGGGGCCCAGTGGGCTGAGTGCTGGCCCAGCCCAAAGCCCACATGTCCACTGACTTCCACCTTTGCATTTCTCTTACTTTCTCTCAAATAAAAAAAAATTTTAAGGAAAAGAATATTGGGGGACTAGGAAGATGGCTCAGAGGTTAAAGCCTCTGCCTCATGAGCAAAGGGACATAAGTTCAGATCTGCAATGGCACGTAAACGTGCTGGGTAGATGTGGCAGCGGCCTGTAATTCCAGCCCTGGAAGACAGAGCCCGGGAAACCCCAGAGTATAGCAATAAGGGGGTACAGCAATCCAGGATGATTCCTGATGTCACCTCTGGGCCTCCACAGGCACACACACACACACACACACACACACACACACACACACAAAATTAAAAATAAAAGACTATATAAAATAATATGTGTGTGTGTTGGGGGGGGTCAAGCATGTGCTCCTGTCCCAGGCTTCTGGGTGGCTGGGCATGGAGCGCAGGGCTTCCTGTGCTAGACCAGCCTTCTGCCTCCTGAGCCCAGTCCTGGTCTGTTTGCGCCTCTTTCTCTTTTTTGCTGCAACAGCTGTGTCATCAAGGGGCTCCAGAAGCCCAGGGACCCTGGAGCTGGGCAGCTGGTCCGAGGAGCCATCTAGAAGGAGGGGGCTGTGGATAGGACACAGACCTTGGCCGTCCGCACGTGTAAGCCAAGGGCTGGATTTACAGCTTTTTTCCAGGGGTCTGTGTGCACAAATCGACTCCTCTGGGTCTGAGTTTCTCCTGGAGCTGAGGACGGGCCCTGACTGAATTCTGCGGGGTGGCAGGGTCACTTAAAGCCTGAGCGGCACAAAGGTGCAGAGATGGCGTCTCTCCCCTGGGACTGTGCCGGGCTGGGGCAAGGCCTCTGTGCCACAACTGCCCTGCACAGGGCTCCTGAGGATAGGGAATAGTGCTGACCTCCATCAGCCCCCTCCATCAGGATCTTGGGGTCACAGTAAGGGAACAAAGCTGTGCAGGTGGCCATCGAGGTCACAATGCTCACGCAGCACGCAGGAGGCCCCGGGCTACAGCCCAACAGCAAGGAAACAGGTCAGGGGGGTGCTCGCTCGCCTGACACCTAGCCCTCCGGAGGTGGAGGCGGGAGAGCAGGGGTTCAAAGGCTACAGAGTGAACGCCAGGCCAGCCTGGGCTACGTGAGGCTTTGCCTCAAGAAAATAAAAAATATGGGAGAGGGGAAGATCCTTCAGCAGATGAAGGTGCTTGAGGGCCAGCGGGGAGGCCTGGGTTTGATCCCCAGAGACCACACTTCTCACAGATGCCCTCTGACCTCTGCACATACATCTGATAAGCACACACTCTCTCACACACACACACACCTCTCTCTCTCTCTCTCTCGCTCTCTCTCTCTCTCACACACACACACACACACACAGGATTATTTATTTAATGTTTTATTTTATATGTGTGTATGTGTATCAGAGGACACTATGTGTCCCTGTGGAGGCCCAAGAGTGACTTCCGGGAATCATCCTGGATTGCGTGTCCTCCTTGCTACACTCTGGGATTCCACAGACCCCGCCCACCAGCACCAGAAGTGTAGGCTGCCTCTGTTCGGTCTAGATTTTTTTTTTAATTCTTTTTTTTATTCAATTGTGCGTGTGTGTGTGTGTGTGTGTGTGTGTGTGTGTGTGTGTGTGTGTCTGTGAAACCATACGGGCGAATTCGGGAACCACCATGGACCACCTCCACCTCCTCCACCTCCTCCTTGCTTACTCTGCCCCGGGATTCACAGGCTGTGCCCTACCAGGACCAGAAACGCAGGCCGCCCCTGCTTCTGCCTGGCATCTTTACGTGGAGTCTAGGATCTGAACTCAGAACCTTCTGCCTGCAAGGCAGAGGCTTAACCCCTGAACCACCTCTCCAGCCCCTAGATTTTTTTTTTTTTAATGTGGGACCTAGGATCCGAACTCAGGACCTTCTGCTTGTAAGACAGTCTTAACCCATGAGCTCTCTCTCCTGCACCAATTTTTTTTTTAAAAGCATCTCAAGTGATTTATTGGTTTTTAACAGAAAAACAAGAACGAACGGATGGCCTCCGATCTGTGCCCGCGCCAAGTGTGCGTTGGTCCAGTGGAGGGACGCGTGAGCCCCACACTGATGGCCTCGGTGCCTGGCATGTGCGCCTGACCACACGAGCCCCGTGCCTTCAGCCCTCCGTGGTTATGGAGACGAGGTGTGTGAGGTTAGACCACGTGTGCCTCGGTCCCTTGGGCCTACGAACCCACCGCATCCTTCATGGGACTAACAGAATGCAGGAAAACCTGCCCGCACACAGAGGGGCTCGACCGACTGGCCCCAGGTCAGAGACCTACAGTTGGTAGCCCAGGCACCACAGACTGACGGGGGGCTGTGGTCAGGGGCGCTGTGCTGACATTGGCCCTGGCGGGGCTGTGTGCCGTGTGTGAGCATCACGCTACTGTATGTAGCGTGGGGGGCATTATGGGATGGCAGGTCTCAGCATCTGCATCTGGAAACTGCAAGCAGGTGGCGAGGGTGTGTCTGCCTCTGCTCCCGGCCCCTCACAGACAGGTCTTCAGAGCCGCTCCACAGTCCCAGATGTTAGTGGCAGAGACCAAAGAGAACTGGAGGTGCAGCTAGGACGCCCTCGCTAACCAGCTTTGTGCCCCATATGGCTGCCTCGGTCCCACCCTCCCGTCTGTGACATGCCCTGCATGCCAGGGCAAAGACTGAGAGCCGGGGCATCCCACGCAGGATTCATCCTGGTCTCCCTCCCTCTGCAGGTCTCAGAGGCATGGTGCCAGGCTTCGGGCCAGCGAGGTACCAGCTGGGCTCTGGCGCCAGCAGAGGGCTGGCTGTGGAGGGGGGAGTAATTGTGTGGGGGTGGGCGAACAGGTGGGGAGAACAGGGGGTGGGGGGAGTACTGACTTCGGTTTCAAGGCAAAAGGTGAATGGTGCGGCTGTCTGCTCGTAGCCTTGACTTATGCCGGGTCCCTGACTCTGGGTGGAGGGATGGGTGGAAGGTGCCCTGGGTGGGGGGAGCAGGGGGCTGGTTCTGGAGCCAGCCCTGATTCTGCCTTGCCGTGACCTGGGGAAGATCACCCATCCTGGGCCCCTCTGACCCTCCGCCCGGCTCTACCAGGAGGACTGCTCATGACGGCCCTCCGGCTGTGCCCTCAGATGCCTCTCTGGATGCTTTGCGTGGGTCTCTCCAGCCCACGAGAGGCACGGAGAGGCCACGTACCCTTCCGGGGCCCCGGGCCTCCTGCGGGGCCCACGACTGTTAGCCTAGAGCCTCATGAAGGCGCCTCTCGGCCGGCTCAGGCACTGCTTGCGTGACCCCCGGGAAAACCAGGGCATTGGCTGACCTCGGGGCCCAGCCCTGGACATCCTCAAAGGGGGTCCTGCCCTGGAGTGGAGCTCTGGCAAACCCTGGTGACCGCCCCTGGCCTTGAAGACAGGAAGTGAGACTCCCCAACTCAAGTCGCCACCTGGACAGGCTTTTACTCCATCTGCAGTGTGGAAAGAGTAGGGGGCGCCAGGCTTGACCACAGACTTCCCAGGCTTTGGGGGCCTCTGCAGGGACAGGGGCTGCGGGGCTGGGGTGAACGTGTCTGCAGACCTGGAGTGGGGGGACCTGGCGAGCTCACCCCAGACTCGGGCTAGCCCAGCCCGGCTGGGAGAAGTCAGGCCTGGGCTGCAGCAGCCGAGGTGGCCGGGGAGACGTGTGGTCCAGGGGCGCCGACGCCCCAGAGTCAGGGGTGGGAGCTTCAGGGGGCACCGCAGGCCTGTGTCCAGGTGGGGTCAGGAGTCCGTAGGCCAGCTGGGGCTGATGGGGAGGAGTGTCTGTCCCCTGAGTAGGGACAGCTAGAGGAGGTGGCCTTTCTGCGGGTCTCGGGGGATGTCTTTCCAGCCGCACGTGTGGTCCTCCGCCCTCCGCTGGGGAAACAGGAGGAGAGTGTCCGGTGCTGGACCCCATCAGCTCACTAGGTAGCTGTGGATCTCCCTGGAGTTGATGCTCAGGACCACGCCCGAGTGGTTGCCCTGCGCGGCGCTCGGCGCGTCCTCACTGTGGCTGACGGGGCTCGTCATCTCCTGCTCCTTCTCGTTGTGCATCTGGGCATACACCGTCCTGCCTGGCCGTTTCCTTTTGAACTTATAGAGGATGAACCCTCCCATTGCAAAGAGCCCGATGACAAGCAGGACCGCTGCGGCTCAGAAGCCGCTGCTGCCACCAGGCTTCTGAGACTCTGCATCTGTGTCCCTCAGGGACACCAGGACCCGCAGGCCGCCCCTCAGGAGGAAGCTGATCCTGTGTCCACTCAGCGCCTGCTGCAGGGCCGCCAGTCTCTTGTCACTCGCCAGGCTCCTCTTCCTCGTGGGCCTCGGAGGGGGTAGAAGCACATAGAGATCAGCCACGGTGGGCAGCCCTGGCTTCACCACGGTCACCAGCAGCTCGTGGGGGATGCTGGTTTCCTTGGAGAGCAGCCGGGTGACCACCAGCCCCACGTCCTTCCTCCATTCGGGGGTGTTGGGATTGTGGGCGTCCAGGTCGCTGGAGAACTGAAGAGACAGCGCTTGGAACTGATCCAGCACGCGGATGACCCTGGAGTCCTGCAGCACGGAGCTCCCGCAGGCCGCCTGCACCGTCACGCGCACGTCCCCTGCATCTGCGAACCGTGTGGTCACCGAGTTGTCCAGGGACAGCAGGGGCTGCAGGCTGTGGCCAATCCACCAGTAGAAGACAGTGAGGTTGGGGTTCAGGGGCAGCAGCACGGCTGTGAGGTTCACATCCTGATTGATGCCAGTGACAGGGACCACCTCAAGGTAGAGGGCCTTAAGGGGGGAGTTGACCTGCACAAAGAGCACGGCCTCGTCGTGGCCGGCCATGTTCTCTGCCCTGACCGACACACGGTAGACACCGGGGCTCTCGTAGCGGTGTCGGATGGGCTCCCCCATCAGAGTGAGGTTCACATACATGACCTTGAAGCCGTCATCAAGGTCCACCTGGTACTTGATGGTCAGCACATCGCCCTGTTCCTGCCGCACCACGAACAGCACGTCCTCCCCGGGCCGCACGGCCACTGACTCGCCACGGATGCTCACCTGCAGGCCACGCGGTGGCGTGAGGGGACACTGCAGCTGCACTGGGCTCTGCTGCAGGTCCACGCCACCCTCGCACACGTTGGACACCACCTTCCTGTACCCGAGGCTGCTGGTGTAGGTCTGGCCCAGGGCACAGTCGTCCGGAGGGGACAGAGGGTTGAACCAGAAGTTGGCAGAGCACTTGTTGGCTGCGGACTCTGTGGTGGGTGAGCGCTCAAAGCCGTAGTCACAGAGGAAGTCTGAGCTCCGGCACTTGCACACTCTTGACGTGAGCGCCGACGTGAAGCTCCTGCCCTTGACGCACCAGGATGCAGATTTTCGCTTCCGGAAGCTTCTCTGCTGGCCCATGATGCAGCGGTCACCCTGGAGATCCATGAGGTCCCAGGAGCTGGTCTTCCTCGCCACACTGCCTGGGAAAGGAGGGCCAGAAGTCCACCTTGACCAGCTCCCAGTCGGAGCGGAAGCTGATGTGGCCGAAGACCGTCATGACCAGCATCTCGTCCCCCGGCTCGCTCAGCAGTCCATCCACGAACATGGATGTGCTGGTGAAGTTGTGTGTGCTCCACGTGTGGCCCTCGTCCATGCTGAACTTGAGGATCTTGAGAGGGATGGACGTGTCCTTGATGGCCACGATGACGCTGCCGTGGTCCAGGTAGAGGATGTGGTGCTCCTCCTCAAACACCTGCCGCCAGCTGTGCCCGCAGTCGGACGTGATGTACATTTCTTCCTTGTACTCCACCAGCTGCGAGCCCAGGTTACCTGCGCCCATGATGAGGCCGGGAGCGGTGTCCTTGGTGTGCACAGTGCCCGACACGTAGGGGTTGTCTGCCCAGCGCAGGTGCAGGTGCAGGTGACAGTCCGGCGGCTGGCAGTTGGTGGGCTTCCCGTTCATGTCAGTGCTGGGTGGCCGCAGGTAATCCCAATCGCCGCCCTTGTTGTAGGTTATGCGCGTCGTCACCTTGCCGTCCACTTTCTGGTTTGCCAGGAAGACCCCCTTCAACCCTCTGACCTCAAGGATGTCGATGACCACGCTCTCCTCCGCCTGCTGCGAGCTGTGTAAGTTCTCCAGCACCAGTGAGTAGCGCTTGCCACGCGGGTCCGACTGGTACAGGTTGTAGGTGTCGGCCTGGTTCCACTCCTGCACTGCCAGGAACACCTGCTGCTCGTCCGTGCTGATGATCTGCAGGTCCTTTGGCAAGGCGTACTTGGGCAGCTTCATCAGGACGAAGTCGTCGCAGCGATAAGAGACGTAGTATTTGGTCCGGTTCGCTGAGGTCGCCTTCAGGAAGACGTACTCGTCCTGCACCATCAGGGAGCCCTGATCGATGGCGCCGGCGAACAGGGGCGTGTGTGGCTGTGCAGAGCAGTTCTGCATCTGGCATGTGAAGTACCGAAAGCCTCCACTGAGGTCCTGGGCCTCCACGTGGACCAAGTTGGGGTCGGTATCCACTCCAGACACAGCCCAGAACACGTGGTCCTTGGTCACTCGCTCCTGTAGAAGTGTCCATGTCTTTCCCAGGTCAGATGACATGTACAGCTTGCCGTCCTTGGTGGAAGCCAGGACCTTGTCCTCCTCCTTGGGGTGGAAGAGGAGGCACGGGGTGTTTCTGGAAGGTGGTGCCCTCGTCCGTACTGAGGAAGAGACTCTGCTCCCGGTCCCCAAGCGAAATGCTCACCAGGATGATCTTTCTCTTGTTGGTCGGGCAGATGTAGAAGTTGTCGATGACTGTGGTGGCACCAGGCTGGAGCGCTGCACCAATTTTTAATTTTGTTTTCATGAACTTTATTTATGGTGTGTGTGTGTGTGTGTGTGTGTGTGTGTGTGTGTGTGCGTGCGTGCCAGAGGACACTGTGTGTACCTGTGGAGGCCCAAAGCTGATATCAGGAATTCATCCTGGATTGCTTCTACCTCCTTTTTGCTTCCCACTGGGATTTCCCAGTCTCTGCCCAGTAGGGCTGAAATTGCAGGCCATTACCACCTGGTATTTCTACATAGGACCTGGGATCTGAACTCAGGACCTTCTGCTTTCGAGGCAGAGTTTTAATCCCGGAGCCATCTCTTCAGCCCCATTTTTTTTTTAAAAAAATTAAACTCTCTTTTAGAGACCAAGGGTCTAACCCAGTAATGAATGCCGTAAACCACTACAACTCCGGTGAATTACCCCTGACCAACCCACTTCAGCCAGGACAGGGCTGCTGTGTCCAGAAGATCACCAACATGAGCACTACCACCAGATCTACACAATAGTCGACTTATCAACATCTTCTCAAGCATTAACTAGGATCTTAGAAGAAACAGCTGCTCTCAGAGAGTCTCATGGGTGGGTGCTGGGTAAGGGAAGAGGAACCTCCCCACCCCACTTACGACTTTACCCACTGAAGAGCCACATGTGGTTCAATAGATATTTGACTCCCTTATCAACACAGGCACTCCAAAGGGAGTCCTGTGATACACAGGAGCAGAGGGACAGGAGAGGGGGTGACAGGGAGAGATCAAGGAAAGGAGGGGAGTTGGGGCAAAGACATAAACCCAACTGGTTTGCAAGTAAATAAATTTTAAAAATAATAAAAAATAAAATTTGCTTTTAAGCATTTTCATTTATATTTATTTGAGAGAGAAGGAAGACAGAAAGAGAAAGAATGCACGCCAGGGTGCACGGATAGAAGTCAGTTCTTTCCTTCCACCATGTGAGCCCCAGGAATCGAACTCATGCCGCCAGGTTGGTGACCAGCCTGACCGGCGAGCCCTCTCGCGGACCCCACAGCTGTTTTTTAGAGGGTTCTGTCGCGGAGCTCACGATCCATTCTTTCTTCCAGCCTCTTTTCCCCATCCTTTCTGCGGGGACAGTGTGGGGCTCTGCGTCCTGAGAATCAATGCTGTTTCGCAGTCAGGGCATTTTTCTACGAGCTCCCAGAAAATCGCCAGGTGTCCACGCCCAGCACGGGGCGGGCACAGGCGGGGACTGGGGCCGCCCTGGGCCTTTGTGAGGCCGGACAGTTCCATAGTCTACCGCCAGGGGAGACAGGCAATCGCGCAGAGCGCCCCGCCCCGCCCGTAGGCTCCGCCCCGTCTCCAGCCCCGCCCACCCCGGGCCCCGCCCACATGCCTGGCATGCATCCGAGCCCAGTGTTTGAGCGAGTCATCTGACTCCACCCCGAGCAGGCTGGATCCACGCCAGGGGGCAGGCCCCGCCCCTTCACTTGGCTCCGCCCCGGAGGCGCACGGGCTCCGCCCCACATCCCCGGCCCTTTTCCCACGCAGCTGTGTAAACCCGGCAGGGGCCTCAAGCTCCGCCCCTAGGCTCAGGCAATAGGGCCCCGCCCCCAATCCCAGAAGCCCGCCCGATCCACTGCCGCCAGCTGCGTTGCGTCCGGAACGAGTCAGTCCAGCCACACCATGAGCGCCCCGGCCACCAGCCCGCTCTTCGCGCCCGGCGAGGACTGCAGCCCCGCGTGGCTCGCGGCGCCGGCGGCCTACGATGCGTCGGACACGCACCTGCAGATCCTGGGCAAGCCGGTGATGGAGCGCTGGGAGACCCCCTACATGCATGCGCTGGCGGCGGCCGCCTCCTCCCGAGGTACCCGCGCCGGTGCCCCCTCCCCCGTGTGTCCCCCCCATTTCCCCCTGTTGCAGAAACGGGGTAAGGCAGGAGGCGCTCGCCGGGAACTGGGCAGTTCCCTCCCGGTGGTAGAGTTCTCTCCCCGCCTGGGGGGTGGGTCTTGGGAGCGCTGTGGGACAGATGGACCGGGCGCGGGGTTTGTGCCCGTGTGCAATCTCTGGAGGTCCAGTCGAGCTTTAGCTAAGAATAGCTTGGGAAAACTGATCGGGGAGACAGCTGTCCCGTGGGGTGGCCCTACGGCCGGCGCGGTAGGAAAGTGGTGCCGGGGTCTCCCTAGTCCTAGTCTGCAGACAGGTGGCCTGTGGGCCTGGAGATTGCCACCTGACCTGGCCTGTGCCTTCCAGAACCCTGGTCCCAGGCCTTGCTCTGGCACACCGAGCACATGAACTAAAAAATAGCCAGGGGGAGAGATAACCAGGAACTGCATAAACTGTGGGCCAGGGCTCAAAGTCCCAGGCTGTGACTGTCCCCTGGGGCTGTGCCCAAAAGCTGAGGTCTAACTGTGGCCTCCCAGGCCGGGCGCTGTTGCTGGCCGCCTGCCAGGGCGCACGCTGTTCCCTGTTCCCCGGGCTTTGTTTTGTCCACCCACGGGGCTCCCCCAGGCTGTCCTTGGGCCCAGTTGCCTGGCAGCCAAACACCTCCTGGCACTGCCTCTGTCCCCCTAGGGGGCCGCGTGCTGGAAGTGGGCTTCGGAATGGCCATCGCAGCCTCCAGAATGCAGCAGGCCCCCATCGAAGAGCACTGGATCATAGAGTGCAATGACGGGGTCTTTCAGCGGCTGCAGGAGTGGGCTCCCCGGCAGCCACACAAGGTGCCCCAGGGGCGGGGTGGAAGCGGGGGCTGGGAGACCTAGGGGACTTGCCTGACCCCAGCCTTCTCTTCCGTCCTCCCCCCTCCAAGGTCGTCCCTTTGAAAGGCCTGTGGGAGGAGGTGGCGCCCACTCTGCCCGATGGTCACTTTGATGGTGAGGGCTCTGGGAGGGGGGTAAAGGGGGTCTCCTCAGCTTCTGATAAGGACGGGGGAGGGTGCCTGGGTCGTCACAGGAGGGGTGACTGTGGCAGGAACTCTAGGGGGTGCCCCTGGCTGGATTTTCTTAGAGTTTGATGGCTGAGACACTAACCAGGCCCTGACCTGTGGACACGTGCCCCCTGACCCATGGGCACATGCTCCCTGCAGGGATTCTGTACGACACTTACCCGCTGTCTGAGGAGACCTGGCACACGCACCAGTTCAACTTCATCAAGGTGGGACGCCAGGACTGGGCTGAGATCCTTGAGGGGCGTGGGAGATGGTGTGCACGCCATCCACAGACAGCCCTTCTCTACCCCCTGACCACAGCTTGTCTCCCCAGAACCACGCCTTCCGCCTGCTGAAGCCTGGCGGGGTCCTGACCTACTGCAACCTGACCTCCTGGGGGGAGCTCATGAGGTCCAAGTACTCCGACATCACCGTCATGTTTGAGGTGCGACCCGTGCCAGGGTTCCCCCCACTGCCTGACCTTGGGGGTGCCCCTGGACTCCGCGACAGGCCTCAGGGCTCTTAGGTGGGCCACAGGGCGCTGTGACCCCCCCACTCTTGAGTCAAGAAGACCTGCACCCACACGCCATGTCCCACAGGAGACGCAAGTGCCCGCACTGCAGGAGGCGGGCTTCCGGCGGGAGAACATCCAGACAGAGGTGATGAGCCTGGTGCCGCCCGCCGACTGTCGCTACTACACCTTCCCCCAGATGATCACGCCCCTGGTCACCAAGCAGTGAGCCCGAGCTGGGCATAAGCCCCGCCCTTCGTGGGGAGCCCCAGCTGTCCCTCGGCTCTGCCTTTGTGGGGCAGAAATAAACGCTGACATGGAGCCTGGTGGGCCCCAAATGAGGACCCAGCGTCCAGCTGTCCTTCCTGGGCGCTCCCTGCTGGGGTTCAGGGCCCACCTCCCAGGCCCCTGCACAGAAAGCGCTGCCTATCTGTGGTGGGCCAGCAGCCAATCAGAGAGAAGGTGACCACCTATGGGGTCCCATCAGGCAGGGCATACTTCAGCATTTGCAGCCTGCCTCGCCACACCTGGGCATCCCTCTGATACCCACTCTTGTCAACAAGCAGCTGTAAGGCCCTTCCCACCGCCAGGCCCTCTGCCTGGAAAACCCTGGCACCAGCTCCATGCCAGCATTTAAGACCTCCTGGAATGCAGGCCCTTCCCTCTGTCTAGAAGGTTCCCACCCTGACAGACTCCTGTTCTGGATGTGTCCTTGGGTGGGCCGGGCCCCTGATCCTCTCACGTCCTGGGTGCCAGATAGAACATGGGGTGTGCAACACAGAGCTACATGCGTCCTGAATTCGTGTTTACTGCTACATTCTCCAGTCAGACATGTGTCCCCACTGGCTTGAGGAGGGCTCGGGTGCACCCCAGCCTGTGTCCCTCGGGATCACAGACTGCAGCGCACACTCAGCTCAGTTCTGGGGTTTATTCACAGGGGGCTCTTGGTGGGTGTGGCAGGGATCAGTGGCAGGCAGCGGCTTGCTCCAGGTGCCGCGGCTCTACTTGCGGTACCAGATGCGCATTCTCTTCTCCCGCTTGATCTTTCTCTGCAGCTGGAGGATGCCGTATAGCAGCGCCTCGGCCGTGGGCGGGCAGCCTGGGGCACAGCCATCCCGCGGGCACGTCGTGAGGCCCAGTGATACCCTTCCCACGTCCCCCCTCTGGGGCCTCCCCTCCCTGGGGGGATACGCTGTGTAGGGCTGAGGGAGGCAAGTGGAGACTCAGGGGCTCAGGGTTACCCCGTGGCCTCACACCACCTGCCCCACTTGTCCTGAGCAACCCAGGGTAGTGCCATGTGGCCACTCTGGCAGGTCGGGACCCTCACACAGTGGGAGGAGGGAAGCAAGCCACCCGGCACCTCAGGACCCACTGGGGAACACCTGAAGGCCCAACCAGAGATGGCCACTTCCCGGGGTCAGTCCAAGGCCTTGCCCGCCGCTGCCTGTCCCGCCTCACCTGGCACGTAGATGTCCACGGGCACGATGCGGTCACAGCCTCGTACCACCGAGTACGAGTAGTGGTAGTAGCCTCCGCCATTGGCGCAGCTGGGCAAAAGTGGACAGCAGCTCAGCCACATGGCCACCACTCACGCCCACCCGCTTTACCTGACCCCAGAGAGATGGCTGTATGCTCGAGGACACAGGCCTTCTGGAACCTTCTGTGAGAAACGTTCCCACCTTCGCCGACAGCCCCACACAGCCCAGCTGGTCTCCAGCTCAACAGCAGCCCTGAACCCCTCTTCGTCCAGGGCTGGGGGACAGGTGCAGGCCCCCTGCTTGCCTGACAGGACGCCCACTCGCCCAGCTCCCAAGGACATTGTAGGGCAGGAAGTGCGCCCAGAGGGCTGCTGTGGACCCACCTCCACAGAGTGAGGCTGCGGGAAGCCCCCCAGGGAAGGGCAAGAGGGGGCCCCGACACTGTCCACGCCACACACATGAACGGGCCTAGACACACCAGTGTGAGGGCCTGAGGCCACCATGCTCAGACATTAGAGGCCGCAGGGTGGGCTCCATAAGAACAGACAGAAAGCAGATGCGTGGGCGCCGTGGCCCAGTGGCAGCTAGCAAGAACAGCTCGGTGACAGCTGTCAACCGCAAGCAGCAAAGCCAGTGGGCTGCGTGTTTTCCAGGGGAGTGCTATCACCATGTAACCCCGTCTCAACAAAGCACCAGGATCCCAGATATAGAGCCGGGAGGGGCAGCGCAGGCAGTGGGCTCTCACCTGCCCATGGACACCACGTAGCGCGGCTCTGGCATCTGGTCATACACCTGCAGGGGATGAGTCTGGGTCTGAGGGGGGCTGGGGGGCATGTTCATGGGGAGCCTCGGGGACTGTGGGGACTCGGAAGAGCTGTACCTTGCGCAGCGCGGGGGCCATCTTGTTGGTGAGCGTACCAGCCACGATCATGACGTCTGCCTGGCGGGGGCTGGCGCGGAACACCACGCCGAAGCGGTCCATGTCATAGCGTGGGGCCGCCATGTGCATCATCTCCACGGCGCAGCAGGCCAGGCCGAAGGTCATGGGCCACATGGAGCTCTGGCAGGCAGGCATGGTCGTGTGAGGCTCCAGGACCCTCCGTCCACAGCACCAGCCACACCATGCTCAGCAGCCATGGTGCCAGAGGCCTCCTGGAACTCATCCCAAAGCCCCTCTATGTTCTCCCCACAAGCATCCGAACTCCCCCGTGGGTCCGGCCCACCCTGAGCCTGCAGTCGAGGCAGTCCAGAACTGGACCTTGGGTCTGGCAGATGTGGTGCCCAGCAGGGGTCAGGGTCTGGGCAAGGGCCACCTGCAGCCAGAGACCGTGACTCTTCCTGGCTGCTGGTCCCTGCGGTGACCAGGTCCCCCCAACCATTTGCTCAGCAGCAGCGTGCCCCCAGGATCAGGTGTGGCCTATCAGTGGGCAACTGTGGATCATGGGCTGTCTCGGCCGAGCGGGGGGAGGGGGGACAGCTCGGATGGTGGATATTCCCACCAAGACACCCTGACACACCAAGACAGGCACATGGCACAGGGCTGCTGGGAGGAAGCTGTCAGTCAGCCTGGCCAAGTAAAAAACGCTTCAGCTTTGGGGGCTGGAGAGGTGGGGCTCAGGGGTTAGGCCTCTGCCTTGCAGTCAAAGGGTCCTGAGTTCGGATCCTAGACCCCACGAATAGATGCTGGGCAGAAGCGGGGGCAGCCTGCGTTTCTGGTCCTGGTAGGGTGGAGCCTGTGAATTCCGGGGCAAAGTAAACAAAGAGGTGGAGGCAGTCCATGGTGGTTCCCGAATTCACCCGTGGTTCTACACACACACACACGCACGCACGCACGCACGCACAATTGAATAAAAAAAAAAAAAACGCTCCAGCTGGTATGTGGCCCACGCCTGCCTTGAGCAGGAGGAGTTCAATGCCAGCCTGGGCTATGGCAGCAGGTGGCCAGCCTGTGCTATGTGACACTCTGGCTAGGAGGACAGAGAAACAAACGCTCTTGCCGCCAAGTTTGACAACCTGGGCCCAGTCCCAGAGTATATCCCCAGAGTATACTCGGTAGAAAGGGGACACTGACTCCCACAATTGTCCTTCAACCCCTACATACCCGCTCTAGCACACAGGCTGCCCCCCATCAAACAAGCAAACAATCTCCACATACAAGGTCTGCAGCCACTCAAGAGCCAGGAGGAACAGCAGGGCCAAGTCACAGCCTGAGAAACGTAGGGAGACCCGCGGCCCAGCACCTGCTTCACCCCACTCCCCAACGCAGAAAATAAAACTGATGTCAGAAGAGGGACAAGCTCAGGCAGGACCAGGATGCATGTGTGTGTCTGTGTGTGAATGTGAGTGTGAGCGTGTGTGCGTGAGCGTGTATGTGCGCGTGCATTGAGTGTGTGTGTGTGAGAGTGAGCACATGTGAGCAAGTGTGTGTGAGGGTGAGTGTGTGTGAGAGTGAGTGTGCATGTGCGCTGAGCCGTCAGGCAAAGTGAAGCGGGGCATGGCGTGGGGACTCACCCGGCGCGCCCAGTTGATGAGGTCATCCAGCTTGGTCACCACATACTCTGCCCGGCTTCTGGGAAGGGCAGGCAGCTTGGGGGCCACAGCTCCCGCCTTGGACACGGCAGGCTGGCTGTGGGGTCACCAGGAGGGAGACTTAGCTCACCCAGAGTCCTGCCCGGGGCCCTGGCCAGCAGTGAGGTTCCCGGGAGTGATGGACACGGCATAAACAGGTCAGTGGCCCGGCCCAGCCACCAAGGGAAAGCAGGGAGAGGCGGGGACCACAAGGTGGGCCCAGGTCCAGCTGGAAAACGAGGTCTGCAAAGACGCCAGGACTGACTTGGGAGGTGGGGCGGGGAGTGGGGGTGGGGTGGGGACACCTCCTCTTGGGACTGCCTACCTGCTGGGGCGCTCGGAGGATGCGCTCTGATGGACACCATGCGTCTGCACTGCTGGACCCACAGCATGGCTGCGGAGAGACACAGAGGTCCCTATGGCAGCCCACCCTTTTCCTTAGCTGGCACACTGGCCCCTGTTCCCCACTGGGGACCCTGGCCCAGTGTCCTTCTGAGACATACTAACAGGCTGTCCAGTGTTGAGTAAGGCTAGTCTGAAGTCACATGTATTGGGAACTAAGACCAGGCCCCCTAAGGAGACAGTGGTAACCCCTGGGCAGATCCTCACAATGCACCCCCGGCAGTTCCCACAGTGCTCCCAGGGCAGCCCCCGCAGTGCTCCCTGATGTAAGACATCAGCATAAAGCACCAAGGTGTCAGACTCCTAGAATGTTTTTGCTGGGATGGACAGCGTGGGCTCTGAGGGTACCCAGACAGTAGACCCAGGTGCCACTTTGGCCCAGCCTGTGGCTCCTCCCTGGCAGGAGGGTGGGTACTCACCGCAGGCCCAGGATCCGAATGCGCAGCAGGCCAGGAGCTGCACAAAGAAGCAAGAAGCTCTGAGCTTCAGGAAACACTAGAGTGCAATCCTGGCGCCTCCCCAGCACCGGGCACACCCGGCTCTTACCCTCCACACCAAGGCTACCACCCCTCTCCCCGTGGGGTGCGTCCCTTTGTCCCTGCCTCAAGCCCCCTGGTAGAACAGCCTGCCCCAAATTCCAGCCCTTCTTGTGAGGCAGTATCTGGCTTCCTCAGAGATCCTTCCAGGAGGAACAGCCCAAAGCAGGAGGGGGTGTGGGTGACAGCAGGACACAGCAGAGAACAGGACGGAGGTGCCATCTCTGCCTGAGTGGTGTCCTCTGTATGCATGTGCTAAGGCCATTATGCTCCTCCACCAAATGAAATGGGTGGGGGTCCAATGAGGAGTGCAAGACGGCACTAATCCAACAGGAGCACAGGGCTGAAGATGTGAGAGACGAGATGGCAGGCCAGGCTGGCCCACATATGCCACCCTAGCACGCAGGAGGCTACAACCAAGTGCTCCTTGCCAGTCTGGGCTACACACTGCAAGACCAGCTCAAAACCAAAGACAAGACAGATATAAGCGGCACCGGTCATTTGTGTCAATATGCACCTCCTGGTGGAGGTGGGAAGGTCAGCAGTTCAGGGCCAGCCAGTCCAACTGTCAATCACAAGGCCCTGGGCTTCATCCCCAGCAGAGGGAAACCATGTGCAGTGGCACATGCCTATCACCCCAGCCCACGGGAAGTGGAGGCAGAAAGATCGGGAATTCAGCTGCAGTGGGAGCTGCATGAGAGCTGCAGTTAGACCACACACTCCTTGCATTAACCATGCCAGCAGCTCCGAGCCAGTGCTTGACAACGGACCCTCAGTACACCAGACTTCCACTGCCCTCCCTTGCCCTAAAAGGTGTGTGTGGGGGTCCCCCACGTTCATGGGACACTTCCTCTGCCAGTGGCCAGTCTGACCTGGAACTGGAGAGGGAAGTGGAAGAGCAGCCAGGCTGGGGGGTCCGAGGACCCACAAGTGATCCCCTAGCCTAGCTCGTCTGGACCGGTTTCCTTTCCTGCAGGAGGCCACAAGCCGGGCTCCCCTGTTTCAACAGCTTAGGGGGCTTTGCCTTGACTCCTGGCCCAGCACGGGACGCCTGCAAGCACCCCCCTTAAGTTGGGGAGGGGGCTGCGCGGCCTCGGGCTCCCTGTTGCAAGAACTAGACCGAGCTCGCGGCGGCCAAGCAGAGCCCGAGGGGGGCCGCTGAAAAGAAGTCGGAAGGGCAGTTCGTCCCGACCCTGCACCCCGATGTCCCCAGACCACGGGGCTGACGTCTTCCCACCCCGGACCACGCTGACCGCCGAGTATCCGCGATGCCCGGCGGCCACCGGCCCAGGGTTCTGTACCACCAAGTCCTCGTGGCTTCCACTCGCGGGCGGAAAAGTCCGAGCGCCGCCGCCGCCACTCACCCGCCCACGCCGCCATGTTGGCCTCGGCCTTCAGACAACCTCTGCGTCCGTTCCCCTCGGCGCTCCGGGTCCGCGGGTCCGTCGTTTAAACAGGTGCGAGCGGAAACCTCAACCGCGATGGAGTAGTTCCGGAGAGCACGAGTAGCTTTTGGTCGCGGGCCCCCGGGGCCGCACGCCCACGAATCACTTGTGGCGCCGCGCGGATCTCAGCAGCAAAAGGGACGGCTGCGGCCCGTGTCGTGGAATCCAGAGCAAAGGGAAAAAAGAGAAACTCCTAGTGCGTCCCTGGGTGGGCTCGAACCACCAACCTTTCGGTTAACAGCCGAACGCGCTAACCGATTGCGCCACAGAGACGGCTCTAGGCGGGCGGCTCGGCCACGAGCCTACGAAGGTGTCACGCCGGCGGGGCAGCGCTAGGTGGAGTCTGCGCGCGAGCAATTACTGCCGCCCCGCCAAGGTAGTTCAGTTGGGAGAGCGTTAGAGTGAGGATCTGAAAGTCTTTGGTTTGATCCCGGATGATTTGACTTTTTGATTTTTGATGGATTCAATTGTTTTTACCTTTCCTTTTAAAACAAATTTCTCGGAGATCCAGTAGGTTTCCAGTAAAATAAAGGAAAGCTTTTTTGATGGTATTTAATTTTTTATTTAAAATTTGAATTTGGATCAGCATTCCAAATGAAAGAACAATGCCTCCTGGTGCAAGTTATTAAAACTTGCTCCAAAGAAGTTAGAGAACCAAGGAGTTTATTCTTGATCTAGTTTCTGATTACAGTTCATCGGTTTGGCAGGAGAGCTCACGCCCACGCTGTATCCGCAGGGTTTGCCAAGGACTTGCCTTCATGAAATAACTCCCCACAGATGAGCACAAAGGCTCAAGCCTCTAGCTGTCCAGTTGGTATCCGTAAGGAGCTGCCAGTGTTCAGTGCTTTTGATTGTGCATTAAGTCTAAGGGCTGGGCACAGTGACGGACAGCTGGCATCCCAGCACTCGGGCGACTGGAGGAGATAACTGCAGAGTTAAAGACATGGTAAAGATAGAGTAAAACAAAGCAAAGGGCTGAAAGTGGAGCCAGAGCCTCCTGCAGACCGCAGGAGGCCCTGGGCTCCGTCCCCAGCACGGGTGGCCCCACTGTTCCTCAGGTGGAGGCAGGGGGATCAGACGTTCAAAGGCCATCCTGGGCTATGTATCAAACTTGAGGTCAGCCTGGGCTACAGGAGACTCTGTCTCAAAAAAGAAAATCAGTGTGAATAAATCTTAACCCTCACCGTCCAAGCTAGACGGTTTGCAAAATGGATGGGATTTTGTATTCTGATCCAGTTACAAATGGGGAAACTGAGGCAGCCGCTCAGCCTCCAACTGGGACTTCCTGCCAGGTGTGGAAGCCTCCGGCTCTAAACTGGGGGGTCGCCAGTCAAGGGCTGAGACTCACCACTAGGGGGTGCAGCCTCCTCTGTCCCACAGCCCAGGGTAACCAAGGCCACTATTAGGCTGGAAAGATGGGGGGGGGGCTCTAAAACACCCGCTGGGGCACAAGGCCCTTCTATCTCTATTTCCCAGGCTTGGCCAGGCTGTGCTTGGAAAATACACTTCAGCCTTTTTAAAAATAATTTTTAAAAACTGGTTTGGCAATGGAGCCCAGGCTGGCCACAGCGACCACTCAAGGTGGTAAAGATGTGACATGGGGCCTCCCTCCGTAGCCCAGCCTGGCCTCAGGCAAGGCCTAGGTGCTGTGGGTGGGTCCCCAAGCTGGGTGGGGGCGAGGTGGGTGGCTGCTCAGGGAGCTGGAGCCAGAGGACCCCAAGAGAGGTGCTCACAGGATAGTGGGAGGGGGGACAAAGGGAAGAAGATGGATGAAGCGGAAGGAGACTGACAAAGCGGCAGCGGGGCACCCAGGTGGCTGAGCATGGGACCACAGGACGTGATTTGGGGTGTCATCTGCTGGACCCACTGCACCAGCTGCAGGGCACTCGCCTTCCCACCTGCATCTGGTGCTTACATTCAGGGGGAATTCAAATCAGGGTCCACAAAAGTGGGGTCACCAGCCAGCCAGAGTATTCCGGAAGACACCAGGGAGACCTGAGGATCCACGGGTCTGTCAGGACTGGGGGAGCCCCTGGTGTGGAGCATGCGGGGTCAGGGATTGCTCAGCATCTGCAGGACTGGACTCCCACAGAGCCGCCTAGTGCCCACGGGGTGAGGGCAGACACGGAGGGTGCAGGGCACTGGCAAAGATAGGCCAAGATAGTGGTCATGGCTGGATGCCACGCGGATGTGGGTGGCATCTGCTCACGGCAGCCAGACCATCATGCCAGGTCTCTACCCGCTTGCACAACTTGGCTCACTGGGCATGACCTACAGGCCAACCAGGGCAGGAACCCTTCACCGCAGAGGAGCACCCAAAGGCCTCTGGCATGAGCGCCCCAAGGGCAATGAGCACCTCCCCCAAGCCCATCCGAATAGCTGTGCCCCGGTGGGTCAGTGAAGGCCGGCGCACAGCAAGTGCACATGTGCACAAGCAGTGATTGGGCACTGTAGAGGATCTGGCTCCCTGAAACTGGCTTCCCTCTCCCACTGTATGCATGCTGGCTGCAGCTCCAGCTGCCCTTCTCCATGTTTGAGTCATTGAATCAAGATCCTGAACAAGCCTGTGGGAAGACCTGGCCATGAGGTGGACCGTCCCCTGGCAGGTGGCCCAGGTGGAGGGAGCAGCCCCATCCTTTGGCAGCCTAGTCAGACAGTGTGGTGGGAAAGTGTGCCCCTCGGCTCTTCTGTGGCCATGGTGTGACAGGTTCCCTGGTTCTCTCAGCTACTACGAGCTCTCTGCGACATAACAGAACTGTAAGCTGGAATAACTCCCCAAAGTACCTGGAACCCATGTTCAGTTAGAAAATGGGGGGCTGGAACAACCCGCCCCAAGGCCAGAAATGGCCAAGGGAGGTACAGAGTCCCCGGCTATGATGTGAGGGGTGGCCACCTTGCCCTGGACATGTGCAGAACACCATGCTGCCCAGGCCACCCACCCCACCCCCTGCCATCCTGGTGGCCTCCCCTATGGACGAGGCATGGAGAGGTTTGGGGGGGCCAGGCAGTCACGCCCACGGGAACCATATCAGCACCTGATTCAACATTGCCCAAGGCCCAACTTCCAACTGCCCAGCCAGTACTAAGGGGGACAGCTGGCTGCCCTGGCCCTGGCCACCCTAGGCAGGCGCCATCCAGCACACTTGCCCCCCAAGCCTCTGACCTCTGACCCAGCCTCCACACCCAGCTGCACTCGGGGTCACAGTGCCCATGTCCAGGCCCCAGCAGCCATGCTGGAAGCAGGGCCTGTTCTCGTGGCACTGCTCTGGAGTCCCCATGAAGACCCTGAATGGCAGCTGTGACGGTCCAGCTGACCTGCTGCATTCCCCCCAAAGGGGCTGGACATAAACCTGTCCCCATAACTATGGCTACAGCCCACCATGCACAAGCAGAAGAGATTCCAGAAACCACAAGGAGGCAAAGCAAAGAAAACCAGAGACAGGCGCCCTGGAGCTGTGTGCTCCCGGGGGCTGCAGAGGGGCCTATAGTGGACCACGCACACAGTATCCGTACACCCCACACGGTGTCACGCACAGCGCCTGTGCAATGCCCTGGGGTGTGCCCCCCACAAACACGCGTCACACACCGTGCTGTGAGAACTGTTCAGAAATAAAAAAGGAAAAACAACACAAACAACTGTCAGGACGCGACAGGAAGCGAGGGCGCCAGGCTAAAGCCACAGAGGGAGGGGCACAAGCCAGAGAGCTCCTGGGGCTTCGGCTTCCAGAACATTCCGTCACCACCTGCGCCGATTCCGCTCCTCCAGAAGCTCCTTGTCGAAGATCTCCTTCTCCCTTCAGAGACAAGACCGCTGTCAGGCCCGGGCCTGAAGGAATCTGCAGCTGGGGCAGGGCCGGGGCTCTTCCTTCTCTATTTTGTCTCCGCCTGATGCAAGCTCACTAGCTCGGGCTCACTAGCCCAGGCTGGCCCACTGCACTGAGGCCCTGTCCTGATATGACTCTGCGCCAGCCCTGAGGAGAGGGCATGTGCTGGGGCAGGACCGGCTCTGCAGCTGGGGGTCCTGGCTGGCCAGCACCCAGACCTGGCAGCACGCCAGGAGGCGGATTAGGGGCTCCAGAGACCAAACGGCTCAGTGCCCGGGACAGAGATCTTCATCGTGGCGGCTGCAGCCTCTTAATCTCGCTCTATTTCCACCAAACATGGGGGTGGGGGAGCCCCAAACACAGGGGCTGGACATGAAAATTATGGGGCACTGGGGTCGAGCACGTGACCAGGCTGCATGTGGCAGCCTGCTTCTCTGGCCCCGCCCACCTGCCAAGGGCCATGTCTGCTGCCAGACAGTGGCCACAGCTTGCCTCTCGGAGATGGGGCCAGGCCTGAGCAGGAGGGAGCCCCAAGGACTTCCAGTGGGCACACGGGCCTACCGGTAGCTGAGCGTTGGGCCCTGGATGTACTTCTGCTCTGCCGTCTTGTAGTCCACGGAATCCACGGCGGAAATGGCACAGATGATGGCCTGCAGGACAGCGCCGGCCCTTAGAGGACAGCGCTTGTCCTGCGCGCATGTGGTCACAGGACCCAGTGGGGTGCACACTTAGGTGGGAGACGCGTTCAGGCCAGGCCAGGCGACCTGCGCACTTGGACACACGAGCAGGTGCCACGATCGGTCAGCATGCGCTCAGGGGACACCAGTATGAGGAGCCCTTACTGGTCCACAGAGGCTGGCGCCAGAGCCTGGCTCTGTGCACACGGTGTGTGTGCATGCATGTGTGTATTTGCCCAACACAATCACCCTTCATCACCCTCCCTTCCCTTCCCTGCTGTGCGCCTGGGTCACTCGTGAACCACGAGGGCTCATCTGGCTGTCGACTTGCTCTGGGGGCTCCAGGCTCTGCTGCCCACTAGCATTTTACACAGAATCTGGGAATCTGAACTCAGATCCTTTGCTTGGAAGGCAGAAGCTCTGGCCCTAAGCGTCGCCTCAGTCCCCGCTGGCATGTTTTTGGGCGAATCTTTCCTGAATGTGCCCACAGACATCCTCTGTAGGCACCCAGAGTCCACGGGAGGCAGAGTGGCGTCTGTGGGCCATGTCTGTGCCCCAGCACTCAGGAAACTGAGGCAGAGGGACCCCAACTCTGAGGCTAGCCTGACCTACCCAGCCAGCAGTCTCAAACGACCTTCCCTGCCCCACAGGTGGGGTGGCAGACCCCACACTGCTTTTTTATACCCTAGTGTGTAGCTACTGTGGGGCTGCAGGCCTGAGGCCTGCAGGGGTCACGTGACAGTGGCTGAGCAAAGCCTGTGTGTGAGCCTCACAGGGCACAGGTGCCCTCCCCACTTCCCACCCACCCAGTATCTGACCCCGCACCTCAGGCAGAAGCACATCCAGGATGAAGCGGATACGGTCGCCTCCGCCCTGGGCTGGCACCCCGCCGCCCACATCCTGGCACACGTCCTGCAGGTACTTGACCACGGCGTCCAGCTGCGCGTCATCCTCGAGGTACGTCTCCACGCACGTCACGTGTTGGCCGGAGCGCAGGAAGGTCCTGAGCCAGCGCGAGGGTCGGCCCCGCTTCAGGACAGCGTGCAGGTGGCTCTCGGCGCCTCTGGCATTCACGATGAACTCCACCAGCCTCTGGTTGGCGCGATCACGCGCGGCCCGTGAGCGGTCGGGCAGTACCTTCCTGCAGGGCTGCGGCCGCCCCGGGGGGCTGTGGGCCACCGGCTCCGTGGGGTCCTCCTGGCCCAGCTGAGGGAACCTGGTGCCCAGAACGTCCTGCTGGATGGACTTTCGCACTGGGTAGCCTGTGGGGAGCATGTGGTAAGTCTTGTGCTTCGGCTCCCCGGGCCATACCCCCTGCCACACCCCCGAGGAGGAGGGCAGCCCTGTCCTGCCATGAGCTACCCATGGGGACTCTGCCTGTGGGGTGGGGGGCTTGAGGGCAGCCCCACCGAGTCCTGGGGAGCCCAGAGCCCAGTGCTAAGGGTGAGTGCTTGCTCACTTATATCCGCCGCGTAATATTCCAGGAAGGAGCCGGCGAAGGAGCCACAGCCTGGAGGGGGTGGGAGAGATGCTGCCTCAGATTTCGTCCTCCCAGGCCTGGGGCGTTCTGCAGCATAAGGACCACCCTACCTTCCCCGACCGGCTGCAAGGGGCAGGCATCTATCTGCTGCCCGGGAAAGAGCAGAGGGGCTGAGGGAGGGGCTGGCTGTGCAAGAGCAGGGGACACAGGAGACCCGCAGGGAGCCTGGCTGCGGATGGCAGGCAAGAGGGACCCCATCCTGCTGAGGTGGGGGCCCCCGGCCACAGCTCCGCTCACCCAGGCGCACACGGTAGTCGGTGATGAGCGACACACACCAGCCAATGGCCTGCGCGTAGTCCTCCTTGGCTCTGTCCTGCAGAGAACAGCAGGGCCCCGGCTGGGACTTCTCGGAGCCTGTCTCCCCACCTGCTCAGCCCTGGCATTGGCACTGAGGCCCGGGCGCAGCGCACTTAGCCCTGGGTAAGCCCGAGGGCCCCAGGTGGGACGGTCACCTCCAGGGCAGCAGGCATGTCGGCCGTTTTTAGGGCCATGTTGCACTAAGATGGCATGTACCAGGCTGGCCTCAGACTTGGTGTGGCAGACAGTGGCCTTGACCTCCTGAGCCTCCCAGGTACTTGCTTGACAGGTGTGTCCCGTCCAGCTGGGCAGCAGCTGTCCACAGGCCCTCTGCTGTTCCCCAGCTGGGACAAGAGCACATAAGCTCTGCCCTCTGACTGGGTGGGGCACGACCCTGGGGACCCTCACAGCTCTGTGCTGGTATCTGACCCAGCCTGGGACCCTCCTGCCCTCAACACAGCAGGGCATGGGTGTCACCCTGACCACGCCCAGGTACAAGACGCCACCTACCAACAGTGCGTGCTTGTCCGCGCAGTCAAAGTGCTTGAGCCTCCGCAGGGACACGGTGATCCTGCAGCGGCGGCAAGTTAGTGCGGGATGGGGCTGACATCACACCCATCCAAGCCCACCCCACCATCACAGCAGGTGCCAAGTGCCCATGTGGTACTGAGCCCATGTAGAACCAGGCAGTGTTCTCAGCATGGGTGAACTGCAAGACCCACTGAAACCTGGCCTGTCTGAGTCTGGGGGGGCAGAACAGCCCCCAGCCGGGGAACCCTGGCAGAGCCAAGAGGCCACTGTGCACACTGGTGACCTCGCCAGCTCACCCTGCCTAGCGGGAGGCACCCTAGGCCCCAGGCCCAGGCTCAGTCCTCAGCACCCCCAGGCCTTACCCACGACCTTTGGGGTTCATGTTCCCCTCAATGAAGAGCACGCTCGCCTTCTTGTCCCTCCGCCGGATGCTCTTGACCTGTATGTGGCAGACA
The DNA here is from genome assembly GCA_023101885.1 of Typhlomys cinereus. NCBI lineage: Eukaryota > Metazoa > Chordata > Mammalia > Rodentia > Platacanthomyidae > Typhlomys > Typhlomys cinereus. The sequence continues at coordinate 156,959 of JALPQD010000032.1, read as the reverse complement.
GGACATGACTTCATCCTGGAGCCTGGCCCGACCTTGAGCTCCAGGTGGGAATGCTTCACCCCACACCATGTGCTGTCCCCCTTGGTCCCACTGCATCCTGGTCCATGCGCTGTCCCCCTCAGAATGTGCAGTCCTCCCATCTCAGCCCCCAAGTGCCGGAGTGACAGCGTGTATCGTGGCACCCAGCTAATGGGTTAAACACCCTTCGTGAGCCCCACTGAGGTGGGGAGGGCTCGGTGGCAGAACGCGTGCACAGAATGCAGGAGCGTGCACAGAATGCAGGAGCGTGCACAGAACGCAGGCGGCTCCTGTCGTGTCTGCAGCACTAAGGACAAAAGGCTCCAAACCGCAGAGCAACAGCTGTGGCTAGAACAGTGGTCTGACTGAGGACAGCGAGGGTCGAGACAACGGCACAAAGACCCTTCCTCCGCCACCGCGCTTCCCGCTTGGTTCTAGCTGCCCAGGCACCAGGGAACTCAGTCAGGAGCCAGTTGGATGGCAGAAAGACAAACACCTCCCCCCTGCCCTTCCCGTCCCTGCCGGGTCTCTCTGCAGCTCAGCGGCCTCCAACCTGCTGTATAGCCCAGGATTACCCTGAACTCCTGGCCCTGCCTCCACTGCCCACTCACTGGTGCCAGGGATGGACAGCTGCCCACGGCATGGAATCTGGGGCCTGGACAGGAGAGAGGCCTGAGGCCCCAAGAGGCCAGCACGAGCCCATAGAGCCACACGACACGGCTCTGGCCTGGCTCCCTCAAGTCACCGAGCAGCCCATCGGGCCCCAGGGGACAGGGGCCCGCAGAGTCACTTACCACGGCCGGCCAGAACGGGTACTTTTGGTATTTAAGCCAGACGAGCATTCCTACTTCAAATGAGCGTGGTTCTGAGAGAGAGAGAGAGAGGGAAAGGGAGGGAGGGGGGGGAGGGGGGATAGAGAATGGAATGTGTCCACGGGTGACACCGTGCCATCACACGACACCCTCCACCTCCAAACTGTTTCACCCCAAGAGCCTGCGGGAAGCAGAGTGCCACCCCTGGGGCTTCCTGGGAACTCACCATTTCTCTACATCTGAGCTCACCTCAACCATACCATCGCCTGTAGCTAGGGTGGGGTCCTTGGACCCCCACTTGTTGCTGGCAATGTGAGCATGTGGTCAGAAGTGGGGTCCAGAGAGGACCTCACATCATATCTGCTGCCAAACCAGAGGCGTAGCGGACTTCTCATACCTCTAGGGGACACAGGCTAGGGATGGTCACCAGCTCTGGCTGAGGGACAGGGGCATGGGGAGGCCAAGCGGGAGGCTGAGGTGACCCATGTCTCAAAGCTGGGGCTGGGGCCCAGACCCCTTGGGGGATCCTGTGGGGACAGGCCGCCCGTGGGGCAGAGGACATTTCCCCGTGCTACAGCAGAAGTGGCTTCCCCAGCAGGCGGCCTGTCCAGGGCTCTGCTCTCAGTGGGAGACGCAACCCAGGGGGCTTTGGTAAGACCCTCTTACCGTGGTACAGCAGGATCCTTGGCAGCTCCTCCTCGTCCTCCTCCTCCAACAGGGAGCTGATGGAATTGAACTCCGCAGACTCTTCAGAAGATGAAGACGGCGGGTCTGCCAAGAACACAGGGCGTCACTGTCTTGCCGGCCACCAGGACAGGCCTGAGAAGGCGCTGGGAACACTGGGCCACTCGCAGACCCCGAGGCAGGCTGGAGCGAGGCATGTCCAGCAAAGCACTAGGTTTCATCTACTTTGTTCTATTTTTCTCTGGTGCTGGGGCTCAACACGGGGGGATCTGCCAGGAGCAGCCCCCCAGCCTCCAAACATGTTCAAAGAAAAACAGGTGAAGGGGAGACACAGCAACAGGTGGCCCATCTGCCCTCGCCGCTGGCACAGGCGTGAACAGGAGCAGTCCCTGTGCCCCTAAAGCACGGTTAACGTAACCTTGAGCCCCTGCGTCCTGCAGGGGTGACCTCATGAAGCCACACGACCGCAGCCACCTGCACACTGCAGGGGAGATTTCTGAATTCACCTTTCAGCGCTCAGTGGGGTGCGACAGGGTCACAAAAAGAGCCCTGCACCCGCAGCCACAGCAGTTCTGGCGCCCTTAATCCCCGCGCCCGCCCCGCCTCGCTGCTTGCTCCTCAGGTTAACAGAAGCCTGGGGGCTCAGAGGTGGCGATATTGCAGCTCCCCCGGCCCAGCCTGAGTCCCTCTAAAGCCCCCCACACTGCGGCTCTTGCTTACCTTCCTCCAGGCGCTTAAGTGGTCGAGGACTGGGGGATACCGTAGGAGGCGGCAGGCGTGGCTCCCCAGAGCCCGATGCTGTCCCAGCAGTTGGGGTGACTGGCAGGCTCTGGCCGCCATCCAGGCGAGGCTTCTTCACGGAGCGTGCCCAGCTGCTCCGTGTCTCTGGTGGATCCTGGCCTCCGAGGTCGGCACAGAGACTGTCCCCCTGGCCTAGGCTGTCTGGTCCCGCACGGCCGGGCTCAGCGTTCTCTGTAGAATGCCGCTGCCTCTTCGTGGCCAGGGTCTCATGTCCGTGCCTGAGCCTGGACCCACCACCCTCCACAAAACCAGCTCCAGCAGGCAGGAGGGAAGGCATGCTCGGGTCTCTACTCTTCGGGGGCCCCTGCTCAAGGTCCACCTGGCCCGGGGGCTCTCTCTCTGCTGGGCCCTGCAGGCTCTGCGCCGCTGGGCCTGGCCTCCTCTCGAGTCCCAGCCTGGCTGCTGGCTGAGCAGGGAGAACGCATGGCGGGGGCGCACTGGGGGCCCCGGAGGCTGGGTCTGCCCACGGCGGCTTGTCTCCCTGCCATGGTGAGGTCCCTTCTCCCCCGGGGCAGCTATCCTCGTTCAGTACGTCCAGAGCCACCCGCAGCGAGCGGCGGTAGGTCAGCTCCTGCAGGGCTGCGGTGGGGACCTCATCCTGAGAGGCTGTGGGGACCGAGGGAGGACGCAGGTCAGCGCAGGTGCGGGGAGCTATCTCTGCTCCCTGATCGGGGGAAAAAGCTGGGGCAGCGATGAGTTTGCTTGGCCTGTGATCTGCACAAAGGAACCCGCCAATCCAACCCGCTGGCTGGGAAGATGAACCCCAGGTTCCCACAGGGCCTGGTGCGAAAAGTACCCACGCTGGTGAGGTGGAAATTTCCATTTTCAGCTGCCTCCACCAGGCCAGGGCCGGGCCCACAAAATGAGCAGCACAGGGCAGGACCCCTGTGGTTGCCCCGACAGGGTCTTATTGGTACTGTGAGGGCCAAGGAGACGCTCGGCTTGCTGCTCTGCTACTGGGTGGGAGGAAGCTGTGCATGGGGGGGAGTCCTTGTTTTTGCCTGTGTGGGGTCCGTCCTGGTCTGCTCATTCTGCCAGACTCTCCCCCAAAAAACACAGCGCCGGGCGCAGTGCTGGCACGTGCTCCCTGTCCCCACTGCGGCTGCTCCCGCCGCCTCCGGCGCCAGCATCACATGCCAACATACCTGTAC
>JALPQD010000032.1:75985-146048 GCA_023101885.1 Typhlomys cinereus | reverse complement strand
CCTGCTTGGGGCACCCCCAGGGAGCCAGCAGCTGCTGCTCCCCCTCAGCCTACTCCAGTGGGGAGAAAAGGAGGCATGTATGGCTCACAAAGTCTCCTTGTGAGTTCCTGAGGGGACACAGGCCCCGCTTCCTCCTCCTCCTCACCCTCCCCAGGCCCAGGCTCCAGATGGCGGAGTGATGCTAATGAATGGCCAAGTCAGTTCCAACAGGCTGGGCAGGGCTGGACTCCTCCCCCCTCAGGGTCCCCCTTCTCCCTCAGCATGGAGAAGACCCAAGTGTCAGCCTGTCCCTGCCCCCACTTATCTTCTGTGGATGATAGTTACTGCCTGCAGGACCCCTGGAGCAGGAGGAGTTTGGGACTGTCCACTTCACATCCTGAAACAAGGGACCTAGCAGACCCATCCCGCATGGCCACACCCCCAGCCCTCAGTGACCTTGCTGTCCCTCTGAGCCACACCCCACCTGGCTTTTTTTTTTGGTTGGTTGCTTCGTGTTTTAGTTTTGAGGCAGGGTCTGGCCGAGCTCTGGAAGCCTGTATTTCCCTTGGCCTCTCTGCCTACAGTGCTGGGTACAGGGGGACATCCTCCCACCTGTTTTTGGGGGGTATAGTCTCTCGGGGGGACTTAGGACCACTAAGAATACTGGGGTGACCTTGGTCCTTGTGGGTGGGCACAGCCAGGCAGAAGAAGGTGGCCAGCAGTTGCTGGAGCTCCTACGTGTTTGGAGATGCACTGGCCCCTGCAGGGGGCCTCAGGCATCACAGGTCGCTGCCTTTTCCTGCAGGGGATCGGCTGCGGCAGACGGAAAACCGGGCAACGCGCTGCAAGGTGGAGCGTCTGCAGCTCTTGCTGCAGCAGAAGCGCCTGCGCAGGAAGGCCCGACGGGATGCGAGGGGGCCTTACCACTGGCCCCCCAGCCGCAAGGCGGGTCGCAGCGACAGCAGCAGCAGCGGCGGGGGCGGAGCCAGTCCTGGGGAGGCCGCGGGCTTGGGCCTGGACTTCGAGGACTCCGTGTGGAAGCCCGAAGTCAACCCTGACCTGCAGTCGGAATTTGTGGTGGCTTAAGAGGAACCGGTCCCAGCCCCCCCCAGGACCCAGTCCCCTGGGAGGACCCAACCCCTGGGACCTCGGTGGCCTGGACAGCTCAGACCAGCCGGGAGGGCCAGAGGTTGCCTCCGTTTCCGCCCACCAGCCATTCTGGTTCTTTTTTAGCTCACCCCATGGTCCTCCCTGTCTGGGGTGGCCTCATCACTGGGGGCCCTTCCCTCCCACCCTCCCCAACTGGGAATATGTAGCGGGCCCAGCCAGATGGTCCAGGCTGAGACAGCCGCCCCCAGCCCTTCCGCTCCGCCTGCCTCGCCTCCCCCTCCACAACCCGATTCAGGTTTTAAGTCAAAATGTAGATTTTTTTTTTTTTATGATGCACTTTACAGATGAGGGGGGAGGACCCAGGACAAGTGTCTACCCCCTCCCCTCTGCAGATATGTCCTGTGCCCCAGGCCAGGCAGCACCTCTGTACCCCAAGATGCGAGCAGAACAGACAAGGGAGGGAGGGCTTGTTCACCTGGTCCACTTTTTTACTTTTTCCTTTTGGCCCAGAACTGCCTGGCCATCCTCATGCCAGTCTCCCCAAGTGCTGGGCCGGGCCTGCCCAGGTGGTGCGCCAGTGAACAGTTGATGGATTGAATAGAGAAAGGCTGGTGGTGCCTGGCGTGGGACGACCAGGGGTGTGGGACCCTTTTCCTGGTAGGAAATAGGAAGAGGGAAAATCTGGTTCGCTCCACACCCCATGCTTCCTGACCTCTTTCCTTCCTGTCTAAGAGTCTGGGGGGCTATTTATAGACTTAATTATCTGACTGAGCCAGAGGTAGTTGTGATTCTCTTGGGAAAGAAAAAAAAAGAAGAGGTAGTGGTGGTGAACCCTGTCCCCAAACTCCTCCCCCCCAACCTCTGAGGGAACCTCATTTATACCAGGATGTGTTAAGGTCAGAGCTGTGAATTCCTGACAGGGGAACGGACTCTAGGGGGGTTGTTGGTCCTTGCTGCAAACCAGAGAGAGAATGGGGTTCTGGGTCCCTTTCATGGGGTGAACCTTGGTTTCCTGACATGGGGGCCCACCCCACAGTCTTTCCCTGTTTCCACCCCTTTGTTCTTGTAGGTAAACCCCAAGTCCTTGCCATCCCCCCATTACATGTTTAAACTTAAATGGTTTCAGGTGGATGTGAACATGTGTTGGCTAGCTGTACAATTTTGTGGGGAGGGAGGGGGTCTCTGAGGGTCAAGGGCAAGGAATTGTTTTTTTATTTTTCCTTTTTTTTTTCAAAAAAAGAAAAAATATAAAAAAGGTGGGTGTGTTTTTTTAAAAAAAAAACGACTTGGATACTATTTAAGTGTGAGTTCTACATGAGGTTTTTTTTTAAGGATTTGTAAATGTATGTGATGTGTCCATCCCCTCTGGCTGGCCTAGCCTAGGGTCTGGTCTTTAGGGACCCTCCCCAAGATAGCATGCATTACCCACATCCGGGTCGGCTGTGAGGTACCCCAACACCTCTTTAAGGAAGTGAAATTTGAAAGAAAAAAAACATGAGCACCAAATTTTAAATAATAAAACAGAAACAAAAACAGCTCTTGTCCCAGTGCTTGCTGGGGGGGTGTATACCGCGGGGTGCAGTGGCCAGGTCGCCAGCGTTCCCACACCCCCTCCACTTTGGGGGTGGGGTAAGGAGAGGCTAGCCACTTACTGCTGCACAAGGCCCGCTGGGCAAGGCCTTCCTCATCCCCGGGGGTTCCCGGCTCTCAAGTGGGCAGTGCAGGACGGGAATCCGGAGTCACCTTCGGGCATGCCCGACGTCGCTTGGGCTCCCAGATGAGGAGATGCGTCCCAGCTCTGGGACAATGATCCAGGTGAGCCAGCAGTCCCCGGTCAGATGCCCCAGGCCGACCTTGAGGTCTTGGTAGCATGACCCAGCCCTGGATGACCGGGTGTCCACACCCTCTTCACTCCATTCCAGCCTTCGAGGTCACGGGCCAAGCCACCCGGCCTTTGCCCCAGCCCTGCCCTATGCGGGCACACGCTGCTGTGGGCCTGGGAACTTCCCAAAGGGCCTCGCCCACCTCTTCAGGCCCCTACTTAGGTACGGCTGCGGCTCCCCGAGGACCCGACAAGGGGCCTCTGGGTCCCACCTCCGTACCTTCTGGGCTGAGATTCACTTAACAAGCATTGCAAAAACCAATGATTAGAGGTAATTAAACTACCAATTTACAGCCTGACAAACTGAGGGCCTAGAACTGAACCCGGACTGGAAGTCCAGAGTTGCTGGGTGACTTCTGACCCCTCCCCAAAAAATAAAAACCTCAGCAGCCCTTCCCCACAAGGGCTGCAGTGGCAGGGGGGCAGGTTCCTTTCCAGGGGGTGGCCGGTGATGAATCCCAGAGGCCCTCTGCCCCGCCCACCGCACCTTCACCCCAAATCATCCCACACCCACGCCAGAAGGCGGATATCTTGAGCGATCCTGCAGGCTTGGGGTCAATGGGCGCAAAATATTCCCTGAGGAGGTGGGGGGGGGGCAGAATCCAGGAGGCCCCAGGTCGGAGGTGGGGTTGGCAAGGATCGGGGGAGGAACTCAGCTCTGCCACTGTCAGGTTAGCCTTTTGAGGGCTGGGGTGACCCACGGCTGCCACCTGCCTCCCAGGCCTGGGTGGTGGAACCGGGAAGGAGGACTGAATCACCGGGTTGCGCGTGTCCGTCCGCCCCTGGAGGGAGCGGACGTCCCCAGGCATCCAGGACCCTTTCCTGCTAATGTGGATGTTGACCCTCTGGAAGGGTGGGGTTCAGGGAAACTCAAGGACGGCTCAAGGAAAGCGAAGTCTGCAAGCTGTGTGCGTTCAGAGATCCGAGCAATGTTGTTACCCGGACAAAGAAGAAGAGGTCTCGATTACTCCATCCGGGTTTCTGGTAGGACGACCCCCTCACCCCACATACCCCATTGACAACCCTCTTTGAACCCTGTGCGCCTTAGCGCATGCACAAAACGGCCCGGGGAGGTGCTCGGGACGGCGGACCAGTCAGAGACCCGCGTTGCGCGTGACGGACGACAAGAAGTAAACTGAGGCCCACAAGGAGCAAAGGCTGCCGGGATCGCATGGGCAGGGCCTGTCCTGCACCGCCTCCACCCTACCTACCTCCGCCCCATTGAGGAAAAAGCTGAATGGGAGGGGGCGGCCCCCTCCCGGAAAACAGCGGAGATGGAAACGCGGTTTCCAGGACAACGCGCCGTGAAAGCAGCTTCACGTCACCGCGGAAGGGGGGTGCGCGTTCCCCCGCCCCCGTTTGCACATCCGGTAGGCCCAGGCCCCGCCTACTCTCAGAAACGCGTGATTGGTGGCCGTTGCTATCCGGTCGAGTGCGAGAGCCAATAGCAAGTCCGGTGGCACCGCGGTGGGGCATCAAGCCGGTAACGTCCAGTGCGCACGCATGAGCGCGGAGCGCCCCGCCCCGCCCCTGCAAACTTGGGGGCGGGAGACCACGCGCAGGCCTGACGGCTGCTCCTGGGCCTAGACAGAGATGGGGGCGTACATGAGGGAGCAGCACGTGGACCCCCGGCACGGGCAAGCCACGTGAACGGAGACCTCCTCTTTGCATGCGCAGGCCTCTATGTGACATCCACTTTTTGGGGGGGCCTGACCCTCACTTATACTTAATCTTGCAGGCTGGAGAGAGAAAGTGGCGGGTGTAAGAGGTGGAAGAGGGGACTTGGCGGGACGAATAGGAGTTCGCCAGGGAGGATGTCGCGGCATGTGACAGACGTGCTCGTGGGTGCCTTGGGGGGCCGTGGAGCAGCTGGGGAGAGGTTGGTGTAAGAGAAAAAAAGTTGATTGGAGGAAAAGGTGAAGGGGCGTAGAGCCCCAAGGTGATCCCAAGTTTAGGCCCCGAGGAGATGGGGGCAGAGCTCAGAGGCCTGGACCACCCGGAACGTCTCCCGCGGGGATGTAGACACCGGGAGGTGTGCCACGGGTCACCGCAAGAAGTCTGCAGGCGTGACCTGGAGGATCGGAGGCTGGGGAGGCCGCCACCAGCACTGGAGCGTGGGGGACGGCCCCCCCAAGGGAGAATTCTGGGGACCAACCCCAACTGCTGCAGCCTGTGGCTCCGCAAACTCAAGGTGCGCCCGGAGACGCCGGGTGCAGCGTGGGGGAACGCCATATGAACCCCTCCTTTGCATGCGCAGGCCTTTACCCCACACGCGGGAGACTGAGTCGGGAAGATGGCCTTGAACTCAGAGTCAGCCAGGGTTACCCACAAAAACAAGCCCTGGATCCCAGGGCGGCGAAGCCTCCGGCAGGTGCCAACCCGCCCCCTCCCGCGAAGGTGGCGCCTGCCCAGCAAGACAGGAAAGTGGGGAGGCCTCCCTGCGGCGTCACTTCGCATGGACAGTGTCCCGCCAGTGACCAGGCAGCCGGATGCGGGCAGAAGGTCATTGAGGTCAGGGCTTCCTGCCATAGGTTGGAGTCCCCTGGGGGGCTGGGGGACCAGTGTCCAGAGGGGTTTGGCTACAGCAAGATTCTGAAAGCCGAAGGTGGGAAAGGGAGCGTGGGCAGCTGTGAGCAAAAGCCGTAGAGTGAGGGGGTTGGAGTAGCTCTGCCTGTCTTCTCTAGGCCTGGGGAGTCACTGTGGCAGGAAGGGGGCTGGGGGGACCCCACCTCCCTGGTGTCCAAGGGCGCCGGGATCTTCTCAGGAGTCTGATTACAGCCTCTCCCGAAGCTGCCCCAGTCGCCTGGGGTGTCCCGTAGCCCCCTGAGCCGCCGTGCCTTGCAGGTGGGGTGGGAGGGAGACCGTGACCTGGGGGTCCCTAGGCTCTGTTTCCCTCCTGTCGGCCTTTTCTTTCCTTTGGTCTACTCCCCTGGCTGTCTTCCTCCCTGCGTCTCTTTCAGTGTTCTCTATTTCTGTCTCCAGCCCCCTCTATTTTCGTCCCTTCTCTGGCTGTCCCAACCTACCCCTCCCCCACTTCCGCCTCCCCCCCCCACATTCCAACCTCCGCCCCCGACTGCAGCCCCTCCCGGAGACCAGCTGCTGCCTGTGGGGCCTCGGGGACCAAAGCAGGTGGGTTATGCCCAGAGGTCAGAGGTCCCAGGAACAGAGAGGGGGGACAGAGAAAGGAGGCCCCCTAACCCTTCTGGAATGTGGGAAGGGCCTTCCGTAATTGGAGAGGAGGTCACCCGCACACAGCCCCAGACAGCTGTGTGGTAGGTATACTACAATCTGAGCAGAACCATCCCTCCCGCCACCCCTATATCCCTTGGCAACTGGACCTTCATAGCAGTGTGCCCCCAAAACAAGCCATGGGTATTTATTGAGCACTGGCTATATACCCTTCTTCCTAAAGCACAAAACACACCCTATAAAGTGCTTCAAGATTCTAGTGATAACCAGGTACTTGGGAGTCTGAGGCCAAAGGATTGCTGCTAGCTACAGACCACTTGGGGTCCAGCCTGGGCTCAGCACAGTGTGCTCCGGGCCAGCCTGAGACCTTGTCTCAAAACAACCAAAAAGGAAACTTGTAGGAATGTTAAATCTGGGAGGGGGACTACATCAGAGATCAGGTGCTGCCCCCCTCAAACCCCACACACACAAGCCGCTGGCTCCAGGTTCCCACTCAGTTCTCAGATAAAGCAACCCGGGCCCCAGAGGCACCTGGGAGCTGTCCACCTGCACAGCTGGACTCAAAGCTGCAACTACCGACCCTTCCCGGTGACCAATTACTGGGGGACCCTCCAACACGCTGCCCTGGCAGATGCAGCCCTGACTCGGGGACTAGCAAACTGAGATGGCTTTGCATACATGTGATGTGCCCAGAACTCCCCCCCAACACACACACACAACACACAACGCTAGTTAAGCTCCAGTCTAACCTTGCTGGCCCTAAGCAGAGGCTGTGGTGAGTCCCCGGGGCTGGGGGGGGGAAGCTTTGCATGTGGGTGATGTACTTGGTGCAAGTCATCACCATATTAGGCATGCACTGGAGTAGGGGGAACAGTGAGTGGACAGGGCTGAAGTGGGGGAGGGGGCTGGAGGCCGTGGCTAAGCTCCACCTGAGATCCCCCCAAAAGTGAATGCCCTTCCCTTCCACTGGTTTAGAGGCCGGATGGGTGTGTCCCTATCTCCCACACAGGTGAGCTACTTAGACTAGCTCGTGGGCGTGGCCGCAGGGTCTCTTGGTATTTCAGGGCCGTCTGACGTGTGCGGAGCAGCCACCAGGCATGTCGCTGCGTGTCCTCACCCTGGGTATTCTACCCGATACATGTCGCGCGGAGAATCCAGAGATCCAAGCAGGTTTAGGTTGGCCTCGCCAGGCTCCGCCCACTCGCCCTGGAGCGGCTGGGATCTCCCCTCTGGCTCCCCTCCGCCGCCTCTGTCCTGTGCTCTGACTTCCAGATGCCGAGCGCATGGCGCGTTGGTGACTGTGTGCCCGGCGGCTCTGCCGCGGGGGAGAGGGGGCGTGGGCGTGCACGTGTGGGGCCTGGCGTGTCATGGGATGGACGCTTTTTGAGCTCGGCGCCGAGGCTCAGGGCTCTGCCTGGGCCGGGGCAGCGCAGGCTGGCCTTTCTACGCGTCGCCTGCGCACTCCTGGGGCGTGACTCAGGGCTGCGGGGAGGGGTGAGTCATCCGATCTGGGGCCCAGCTTGCCTGGCCGCAGCGCCCCCACCCTCCACCCCTCCCGAGAGCAGGATGCAGGCCCTCTGGGTGGCATGCAGACTGGATCTCAAACCCCTGGGAGGGCCTCCCTTGGGGAGCCCAGCCCGCCTGGGAAGGGGACGTGGGAATGGGAAGAGCACAGTCAAACCCTCTGACTCTTTGCTTTGGCCTCCAGAACTGGGGGATCCCGGCCGCCTCTGACACACAGCGGCACGCGTGCCCAGCATCCCGAGGACATGAGTCAGGTTGCCAGCCTGGCTTGTGTGCTCGATGTGGATTCCGGCCTACCCGAGTCACGCACACCCAGCACTGTCCAGAGCTGCTCGCTCATCCGTATCCGGGTGTGCGAGCTCTTTCCGCGTCCCGGCACCACGCCCCCTTGTGCTGGGAAGCCCTGGCAAAACTGTTGCCGCACACGCGTGACTGCTCCGGCTTCGGTGCACGCCTTTCTCCTGGCCCTCCGTGCGTCCACATTTGCCCGTCCACAGATAGGCACCCACGGGTCCTCTGCCCACGGGCACACATGTGCGCCACACCTGGTAACGCACTCGCGCTTCCTCCGCCCTGGCTCTGGGCCCCAGAGGATTTGGGGCCAGCTGAACGGCCTCCAATCTATCGGCCAGACAGTCCCACTTCCGCGCCCCCGCCGGGCAGAGACCAGGTGCACCGGCCCGGGCCCCCACCAGGCCAGGAGGGGGCGGTAATTACGCGGCCTCGGGGTGCCCTCCCCACGCGCCTTTCATCCCCGGCCACGCCCGTCCCCAGTCCAGACGCTCATTACCGCCTCCCGCCCGGTCATTAGCCCGGGGTCGGGGGAGGACCCGGCGTCCGGCGGGTAGGCCCCGCGGGGAGCGCGGAGTGGGAGGCGCGGGAGAGCTGAGCCCACGCCTTCGTCTCCATAGCGACTCCCGGCGGCGCGGTGGGGAGGGGTGTGGGAGGCCAGGGAACAAGGGACGGAGTAGGCGTGCCTTCCAGGGGATCAGGGGGTACCCAGCGTCCCCTCGTGTTTGTGGCAGGACCAAGGCCAGACGGTGGCTACAGAGTCGCCTCCCCTAGGCCAGCACGCCGTCCCGCGCGAGTAGCTGAGCCACTGTGCACTGCGGACCGGCGATGGCGATGGAGGTCCAGAAACCCGGAGGCCAGCGCCGGCTCAGCCCCCTGCGAAGGTTGCTGTGCAGGACCGGAGATGTCTGGTGTCTGTAGGGGAGGGGGGGCTTCGTCTCCCACGCGCGACCACGCAGCTGGCGGCTGCATCAAAGGGGTGGAACCTGATGCCGGGACACCCTACCCAAAAGCGACAGCCGAGGGCGCGGCGCCCTCTCGTGTCCACATCGGGCAGCGCGCCCGAGTCATGAGTCCCGCGTGGTGCGGGGGACTCGGCGGGGATGGATAGAGACGAGGCGAGGAAAGAGGGTCCTAGTTCCTTACTAAGACACGCTTTTGTCCTCCAGGGACAGAGTCACGGTTGGCATCCTATCTCAGGTCTACATGACAGATAAACACCGACCAGGCTGGTACCCCGGGTTTCGCGATGCACCAGCGACACTGGATGGTTATGGTTGCTGATAGAGCCAGGTCCCCCTGCATCTGGCTGGTGGACAAAGGGTCAGTGCTGGTTCTATCAATCAGTGAGCACAACGCTTTGCATAGAGAGACCCCAAGAACTGGAAGGTCTCCGAATTGGGGAGGGACGGGCCATAGTTACATGGACACCCCACTCTCCTCTTCTACGGCTCCTGCCTGGCTGGAGCCTGAGACCCGGGGCTCTAGAGACGCGGGGTGCCCTCCCTCCCCTCACACCACACAGGGAAGCCGGCTCACTCGCCTACTTTTAGTAACCTGTCTGCGTGAGTGGCTGACGCAGCAGGCTGCGCTGACGGGATGGAGGGGACTGTGTGGAAAAGGGTGTACAGAGGGGGTGGCCGTGAGTCACCAGCTGCCTCCTGGGGGGGCAGCCTTGAGTCGGTGGGGGGGAGTGGTCTCAGTGACCTGTCACTGGAACCAGCGAGGTCATCTCGACCCAACCGAGTTTGAGGCCCAGGCTGCGAGCTGGGCTGGGATGTCAATTCCTAAGGCCCCTCAACTGGCCTCCCACCTGGGGGAGCAGGAATGAGATGTCCCTGCAGGACATAGCGGTGGAACCGTCTTTCCCTAAATACTTCCACGAGGGTTGGTAGCAAGAGCCCAAGTGATGAAATTTGGGGGCCTCCTGTTCCCTGTAGGAACTGCCTTAGTTACAAGGTGAGTGGGGCTTGCAAAGGGAGATCAGTTCTCAGAGGTCCAATCGCTCCCCCTCCCCCGTTCCCCCCCACATACACACTTGTGTGGGCCGCTCACCCCAGCTGCTGGGTAAACCAAGGCAGGAGGGTTGAGAGCTCCAGGTGAGCCGAGCGTCAAGAATGAGTTCACGACGCACTTAGGCAACTTACTGAGACCCTGCCTGGAAATCAAAAGTCAAAAGAATCTGGTGGGGCCGGAGGGTAGCTGCCCGAACTTCAGGGCCAGCGACTCCTCGAATATATAAATAGTGGGACGAATCCGGTAGGTCTCCAAGGTAGAGCATCCGTTCAAATTCATCCGTGATGGCGGCGATCGTGGGCTCCATACCGTTATCAAATAAAGACTCGGGTGTTTGAAAGAACAAACAGACTAGGTGGGAGTGAAGGGGTTCAAATGAGCTTGGGTGGGTGCAGCTGAGATACCCCAGGGTGTGAACAAGGAGGAACAACTGGGCCCAAGGCGAATATGCGGGGGCGGAGTCTCAGGGCTGGGAACCATCGTGTGAAACGAGACGTCCGGGAGTCTTGGGTCTCCGAGACCCGCATGCGAACTGCTGCGTACGGACCGAGATGGGTGTTTGGGGGAGAAAAGGGAATCGGGTGGGGGCGACGCGAGGGCGCTGCACGGGGCGATATGGCAGCTGCCCCAGGCTCTTTGTTCCCGGCTGCAGGGCTGGGGGCGGGAACAGGGAATTGGGTCAGTCCCGCCCCCTAGCTCCCAGGCCCCGCCCCCAGCCAATCAAAGCGCTTGATGCCAAGAGAGCGGTACGGGGCGGGGCCAAGGCAGTCCGGCCTAGGGGCTCCGATGCGCAGCCGCTGGGCGCGCGGCCACGGATTGGTCGGCGCGACTCAGGGGGGTGGGGAGGGGGCGGAGTCTAGTCCGCGGTGTATATGAGGCGGGACGCGGGCACCGCCTCCCACTCGCGCGTTAGGAGGCTCGCGTGTGCGTGCGGCGCGCCGTCTTCCCGCCCGCTTCAGGGACCTGCCCGACTCCGCGGTGAGCGCCCTGGCGGCACCGGCTCCGAGGGGCCCGGGGCGGCGGGCGGCCTGCGGCGCTCGGGCAAGGCGGGGCGGCAACGGCACGCCCCTGGGCCGTGGGGGCGGTACCGGGGCGGGCCTGGGTTGGGGTCCGCCCCGCGCGAGGTGCGGAGGGCGGTTGGGAGACCGGGGCCGGATGGCTCCGGAGACGCGCGCTCCCCACCCCTGCCGGGTTGGCAATCGCGGGGGGTGGGGAGCCCCGCCGTAAAATGGCGGCCGAGAAGCTAAAAAGGCTTCACCGGCGAAATGGCGGGAGCGCAGAGTGCCCGGATGGAGTGGCGCACGGCGCGCGCGCAGCGCATGCGCGGGGACGGGACGCACGAGCCTCGCAGTGAGTTCGTGGTCTCCGCTGCGGGGCTGCGGTGTCCTTCCCGAGCCCCGGTTTCCTGAGGTTGACCAGTGAGGTTCACCGTGGGGGTTTGAAAAGCGCTTCGGCTCAGGATCCGGCCTGGAGAGCGTTCTCCTCCTCCTCGCGCCCCAAGTCCCGGAGGTGCGCGGGACCCCCCCACGTTAGGTCCGGGTCTAGCTTGCCGGAAGACCGGTGGCTGAATGTTCCCAGCCAATAAGGGCTTGATGAGGTCGCCCCGCCCCCCATTAACGCCCCCCCTCTGCGGTGGTGCCCCACAGATGTCAGGATTCCCAAGGTGGAGGAGAGGGGGCACCCGACCCCTGTCCCGAAGCGCCACGCTTCCCCGCACACCTCGGCTCAGGGGCACCCCAGTGAGCAAGCACCAGATGCCTGGCAACACGCCCCCCACGCGGCTTGCGCGCTGAGCCGCGGGTGCCCCGGGCCCCCCGCAACTGGCGCGCAGCAGGAGGGGCCCAGGAGTGGCCCCCGAATGAGACGCTCGACCAGACGTGGATTTGAGCAATAAAGGGCAGAGAAGTGAACTTCTGTGTGTGTGGTTCTTTGTGAGTCCACGAGTGGCTGAGCTCTTGGCGACCCTCTCGCGCTGGCGGGGGCGGCTCTGTGCGGTGGGAGCTGCGGGGGACGCCGGCTCGAGCCCCTGGCGGCGGACCCGAGCCGAGCTGCCCCCTGCGTGGTCCCGCAGGCCGCCATGGCGTCCGACGAAGGCAAACTGTTCGTGGGGGGCCTGAGCTTCGACACGAACGAGCAGGCGCTGGAGCAGGTGTTCTCCAAGTACGGGCAGATATCGGAAGGTGAGCCGGCCGGGCCCGCGGGCGGCGGCGGGGAGTGGGGGAGGGGGGTCGCTGACACCCCTCGCTCCCTGCAGTGGTGGTGGTGAAGGACCGGGAGACGCAGCGGTCACGCGGCTTCGGCTTCGTCACCTTCGAGAACATCGACGACGCCAAGGACGCCATGATGGCCATGAACGGGAAGGTGAGAGCAGCCGGCCTGGGGTGCGGGCCCGCGCTGACCCCCGTACGGGGGCGCGCGCTGACCCCCACGTGCTCCGCAGTCCGTGGACGGGCGGCAGATCCGAGTGGACCAGGCCGGCAAGTCGTCCGACAACCGGTCCCGCGGCTACCGGGGCGGCTCTGCCGGAGGCCGGGGCTTCTTCCGCGGGAGTCGCGGCCGGGGCCGTGGGTTCTCGAGAGGTAAAAGTGTCCGGACTGGGGCAGCCGGAGGGGGGTGCCTCAGGCGGGCCGGGGGCTCCCTCTCTACTTCTGTGGTCCCCGCAGGGGGAGGGGACCGGGGCTACGGCGGGGGCCGCTTCGAGTCCCGAAGCGGAGGCTACGGAGGCTCCAGAGACTACTACGCCAGGTGAGCGGAGGGCTCGGATCGGGGATCAGGGCTTGGGTGGCGCCCGGGGTCCCCACCAGCTGGCAGGCTGTCCCCCACCCCACCCCCGGGCTGGCTCCCCCGGGGGGCCCGAGGAGTAGTGTCCTCCAGTGGCCGCCCGTGTCCCTCCCGCAGCCGGAGTCAGGGCGGCAGTTACGGGTACCGGAGCTCGGGCGGGTCCTACAGAGACAGCTACGACAGTTATGGTAAGTGCGGCTCCGGTGGCACGGCGTGGCGGTCTTGGGGGCCCAGTGAGCCCCGTGTCCCCCAGCCGGGGCCCGGCGGAGCATGCGCAGCGCGGCCGCGCCCTCACTCTGTTCGCTTCTGTCCCCAGCCACGCACAACGAGTAGCAGCCCTCCATGCGGAGACCGGCGCCAGGCTCCGGCGAGATGGGGGAGCTTCGCGGCCGCGCTGTAGACGCTCCTTGCGCCCACTTTTGTAGTCCCGAGTTCTGATTGTCGACAGCCCGCGCTGGCCGGCCGTGGCCTGCACTGACTTTTCTTTCCACAGCGCTGTCCGCTTTATGAGCTCAGGACGCGCTGAAAGCGCCTCACATTTCACTTTTCAGGCCACAGCCACTGGCTTCTTGCGGTCGGGCTGCGCGGGTTTTGTTTACTGGTTTCGTTGTTAGGGTTTTTGGTTATGTTGCCCTTTACTTTTGGGGGGACACCTGGAAGCCGGTGCCCTGCCTCCAAGACATGATGGACTTTGACCCCGTTGCCCACTGGGGCCCGGTGCCACCGCAGCTCCTTTTTTACTGAAGATCCCCCGGGCTCGTGACCGTGGCATTCCGGGGCTGAGGAGTTCTTGTACGTGCGCAGTTTCGGGGGCTTCACGAAGCCGATTAAAAGACCACCGTGTGAAACAAGCTGCTCTGACCGTTTCCCTTTCGCACCACTGCCCAACAGAGGCGGAGGCCGGCGGGGCAGGTGGGGCCGGGAGCGGGCCACGCTCTGCGGGGCAGGCAGTGACCGCGGCGGGCATGCCGGGCAGCCTGGCGAAGGCCCGCACCCGAGTTCGCGGCCAACCTCGGAAGCCGCAGCCTCAGGGACACGCCGTGGAGGCTCCCAGACACGCTCCCCGCCGGCGAGGTAACACCTCCGCTCGCACCTATCCCGCGCGTGGATGCTCTGGCCTCGGCTTTAGCAAGGCCGCTGGTGGTTGCGGCCCCTGCCTGCTGGGAGGCGCAGCCCTCCGCTTTCTGTTGAGCTTTCGTCCTGCCCAGCGGCCGCACCCAGGAGATTTTGGTGGCTGCCGGAGGCCTCGCCCAGTCCCCGCCACCCTGGGACCCTCTCAGAGCTTGTGGGAGGCGGGAGGGCGCCACAGCCCGCGGAGACCCCCGTGACGCGGCTTTGTTCAGCAGGTTGACACACCAGGACCTGTGGAGGGGCCCAGGTTGCCAGAAACACTGAAGCCAGGGAGAGGGCGCCTGCTGTAAGCAGGTGAGTGGGGCGGGCTGTGGGGCGCAGGGCTGGGGGGCAGGCACCCGTGACCCCCTTGCCTGTCTCCGCAGGGCGCATCCAGAAGAGCTTTGCTGCCACGGGGGTCAGCGAGGGCTGCCTGGTGGTCAGGTTGGCACAGCGTGCCGCCAAGAAGACCCAGGACTGCCGGGAGCTGCGTCGGCAGCGGGGCGGGATGTGAATAAAAGGCTGACCCACACGCTGCGTGTCTTATTTAGGGTGCAGGAGGGGCAGCGTTCAAGCGCGGGCGGGGAATCCTCCATGGTGTCCACCAGCTTGCATAGCGAGCCGGGGCCCAGACAGCGAGGGTGGGCCCTTCGGCCGCGGCCCCGCCCTTGCCAGCCATTGGCCGCTGGGGACCTGAGTGGCAGCGATCTCGGCTCCGCTTCCGCCGGCGATGGGGCCGCACCTGCCGCTGCCGCTGCCGTTGCTCGTGCTGCTGGTGGTGCCGCCTCCCGCCGCCCCGGGATCCCTGGCCCTGAGCGCACCGCCCGCCGCCAACAGGAGCCAGCTGGCCGCGCCGCACAAAGGCACGCACGCGGGGCTGCCGCTGCCGGGCGCCGCACTGCTGCGCTCCTTCCTGGTCTTCTCAGGCCTCTGCGGCCTGGCGGCGCTCTACTTCCTCATCCGGGCCTGCAGGTGAGTCAGACGCGCCCCGCCCCCGGCTGGGCAGGGCCTGGGCGAGGAGGCCCTGGGTAGGCTCCTGCTCGTTCTCCAAGGTTCTGCTCCCCCCTCCACCCCGCTTTCAAATTCCTTCTCCCGGGGAAGGCGGTCGGGGCAGGACCCTGTAGCCGGCCCCGGCCACTCAAGACTCCGTCTTCTCAGCTGCTGTGACCCGCTGCTGGGTTAACTGCCGGCCGCGCCCCCGGGAGCTTCTGGAACACAGCTCGGAGTTGAGGGAGTGGCCTGGGGGAGGTGGGCGCGAGGCGCGATGGCACCAACCCGAGCCCACTGAGAGCGTCTCCCCCCCTTAGGCTGAAGAAGCCCCCGAGGAGGCGGTACGGGCTTCTGGCTAACTCCGAGGACTCCACGGAGCTGGTGTCTCCAGACAACGAGGAGGAAACTGTGTTCGAGACAAAGGCTCTGAGATGGTAGAGAGCACCCCACATTACCCCCTACCCCCTGCGCCTTGCCCAAGGCTGCTGCATGGGCGCCAGCCGGCCATACCCACACACGGGTTTCCCACGTTCCCATTTGAGACCGGAAAGTAGTTGAGCCTGAGGCAGAAAGATCCGGAGTGTGAAGGGGACCACCGAGTGGGTTCAAAGAAGCTAGCCACAGGTGGAAAAAGTCTAGGGGGTGGGGCTCAGAAGAGAGTGACAGCCCAGCATCCCCAGTGAAGGCTGGGGGCGGGCTCAGAGGAGAGTGACAGCCCAGCACTCCAGTGAGGGTTAGGAGCGGGACTCAGAGGAGCTTGACAGCCCAGCATCCTCAGGGAGGGCTGGGGGCGGGGCTCAGGGGAAGAGTGACAGCCTAGCATCCTCAGTCTGTGGTTGGGGCGTGGCTTAGAGGGAGAGTGACAGCCCAGCTTCACTGAGGACTGGGGGTTGGGCTTAGCTGGAGACTGGGGGTGGGGCTCAGCTGGAGAGTGACATCCTGAAGCGGCCTTGGGGAGGGGTCCGGACCTGGAAACCCCTAGGGTTGTAGGATTCTTTAGATAGGAGGTCTGCTTTGGGGTGTCATGTCCCAGAATGTATTGGAGTGGTAGGTGGTTCAGGAACTAAGCTGCCCCCACCTGTTTCCTGCCTGCGGCCCCTCCCCTCCCTATGGGGGGGGGGAGGGGGGGTTGCCCCAGGCATCTTGTGGTGGGCAGCCCCAGGACCCCTCCTTCCATTCTGCACGCTCTCTTCCAGATGCTGAAGCAGGAGTGGCCACCTTTGGTGCCTTGAGACGACCGGCAAGGACTCTGGCTTGTGTCCGGTCTGGATGTAGGCCCTGCCAAGCCGCATGGACCCACCTGCGACCTTGCCTCCTGCACTGGGCTCAGCCTTCCAGGAGATCCACTGCCCAGATCTGAGCCCCCCCCCCAGGCTGAACCGACGTGTGCTCCCTGCCCCCAGCAGGGCCATGACAGCCCCATCTTGGGGCTAGATGGGCCAGTGGGCTGAGGGTCCTGGGGAGACCCTTCCCGCTGACCCATGGACAATAAACCAGGCTTTGTAGCTGTTGTGGTCGCTGTTTGTTGGGGTGGGGAGACAACCTTGTCAATTTCACCAGGTAGAACTCCTATTCATCCCTCGAAGCCCTGCTGCAAGCAAGGCTGCCCTTGGGAAAGCCCAGCTTGGCCTAGTGCCCTTCAGGTGTGGTTTCCATGGAGCTCCTGGGCTGGCCCAGTGCTGGCTGATCACCTCTCTCTATTCATGGAAGTTTAAATGGAGAGGAGGCCCAAGCCGGAGTCCACTGGCCAGGCATCCCTTCTCGGTTGGTAGCTCATTGCTACCAAGCTGTCGCTGGCTCAGTATTGATGGAGAAGGGGTGGTCTTTTCTTTCCCCTTGTCCCCTCCAGCCCACCTCTTCTGAACCCAGACCTTTGCATCTACCTCAGTCCGTGGGTGCTCAGGCCTTGTTTGGCTCCAAGGCCCACCAGCCATCCTACCAGGCTTAGGTGGGTCTTTGCTGGGGGTGCCTGGAGTGTGTGAGTCACAAGATTGGACCCTCATCTCTCAGTGCCTTGTTCATCTACCAGACCACACCTGGCGTGGACCCTGGAGAAGCATGAACCCACCCCACAGCTGGGCCCTTGAGTGTGTGGCCCCCAGGCAGAGGCCAGAGAGTCCACCTTGTGTTCATAGCAGCCTCCCTGGCTCCGTCTGTGTTGGACCCTCTGGGACCTGCCGTGGCAGCAGCGTAGACACAGGGTCTCGGACCCCCACCTTCTCATCGGAGGCACTTCCCGCGACTCAGCCTTCCCAGCAGCTTCAGAGCCGTTCTTAATTATAGTAATGAGGTCTAGGGAGACCCTCGGAGCAGCACCCAGCCCCCCCCCGGAGGGTAGCTCCAACTAACTTCCACCAAAGCTGCCATCACCACCTCCCAGCCCCCCACCCCACCCCGTAGCATTAACTCCAATAATTGGCAGCCATGCCAAGGTTAATGCCCTATTAGTCGGAGCTGGGCACAGGGGGGGGGACCAGCCAGCCTGGCCCGTATGCTCCATGTATGCGCAAGAGCTCATAAGTGGTCACAGCTGGCAGATAAGCAGGCCCGGGCCGTGACCACACACATTGGTGACACCTGCAGATCTTTGCTCACCCCCACAGCACCCAGGACCCTCTGGGAGTGGACACCCCACACATCAAGTGCATTCCAAGTGCCAGGAACTCACCACCCACAGAGCCACGCGAAGCAGGGTGTCTTGTCACCATCCGCACAGGAAGTTCTGGAGGTGGTGGCCCTGGCTGCAGGGTGGGCATGTGCCCAGGATCTGGAGTTGAGTATGGGGAAGAGGGAGAGGAGGGGGGTGGGAAGAAGAGAACAGAGGAAGGCTGGCTCACAGGTTAAGCTTCTGCCTCGGAAACAGAAGGTCCTGAGTTCAGATCCTAGGTCCCATGTAAAAAACTGTCCGGGGGAAATGGGGGCGGCCTGCACTTCCAGCTCTGCAAGGCGGAGATGGGAAATAATCCAGGATGATTCCCGAAGTCACCCCTGGGCCTCCATAATGCCCTCAGGTGCACATACACACACAGCTTACTGGGCTGGGGAGGGGATCTGGTCTGCTCTGGAGCTGGACACAGACACTGTCCACCCTTGTCCCCACCTTCGAGTAGGGATCCAGAAGGGTTGGCACCCAGCCTGGACACACACTAGGGCTGATCTTGTGGCCGCTGCCTGAGATGGGCAGAGGCCGCCAGCCAGAGCTCCTGGGCATATGCCAGGCACCCAGTGTGCATGGCAGGGTGGTCACCTGTCTTCATGCACAACCCCATTATGGACAGGGAATCCCAGTAGACAGGGCAAATGTCCACCCGAGACCTGGAGGACCACAGCGAGGCCAATCTCTAACCCTGACATCAAAGCAAGGTCAGCTTTCGAGTAACCCCCGCACACACACACCCTGGCCAGCCGAGTCCACCAGGTGGGGCAGGCCCCGCAGGAAAGGGACAGAGCCCGGGGGCTCCCTTTGAGCTGAGGCGGCCTAGAGGGGCCTCTCGAAGCAGCCTTGAGGGGGCTGCCCCTGGCCAGCAGGCCCTCAGGAGCAGCGGGGGGGGGGGGGGGGGGCTGCCTTGTTCTGTCCCTGCTCCCATCTGATCTTGAGAAGGAGAGCCAGGCTCAGCTCAAACCCGCTCTCACCTCGGTGGCCCCTGCATGCAAATCAGCGGACCCGCCAGGGTTCCGAGAGTGGCCACTGCAGGGGTGGCTGCGTCCTTGAGGCTGGCCTCGGCATATGGGGACCTAAGGGGGATAAGAGATGAGAGCCCTGCCCCCTCACATCCTGCATCTCGGGACAGGTGCTTATGTCCGACAAGGGTGGGACCTGTATGTTCAGGAGTTCGGGGTTCAGGTCCCCCAATAATGGGCCGAGCTCATTGATCCATCCTGCCAGGGAGCTGGGGGTAGATGGAAAAGACAAGAGGAAGGACTTCCAGGCTAGGCAGACATCCCGGGGACTCGGGACTAGCCCTCACATGGCAGCGCCCATCGGGCCCCCTGGCCGGGCCGACAATCTTTCTGGACTCTTGCCATCCCCAGAGGGTTCCCACAATCCCTCCCCTTTGAGCATCCACAAGCTCTGGACCCACAGCCCCCCCTCCCCCAACACACAGGCATGACAATAGCAAGTGGATAAGCCACGCTGGGCCTTTCCTGTTTATGGTGGGTGGTCACATGCCCACGAGAGTCCAGCGGCTGACCCTAGACCCCTGGACCAGCCTTGCCTTCTGACACCTTTTCCGCAGACCCCATAGGTCACCTGCCTCGACTAAGTTCCCAAAGTTCGGGAAGCGGCCCCACTGCCCAGGGGTGACTGGGGGATTTTCGCGGTGGGTGGGTTTTAGCCTGGACCACTCCATAGCCGAGGTTGACCTTGAACTCCTGGTCCTCTCAGGTCTCCACTTCCTGGGTGCTGAAATGACAGGGGTCTCCCTACTCTTAGGCGGACCTCCCATCGCCAATCCTTACCTGTGCTAGCTAGGGGATGGGGTGACAGGCTTGCAGACACCAACCGCTCCCCAGTGGGTAAGATACTGGAGCCCAGAAAGGGTGGGTTCCGAACAAGGGCTGGCGGGGAGCGCCTGCGGTACCCTAAGACTCGGCGGCCGGCCCCGGCCAGGTCGGGACGCGGCAGGAGGGGGCGCCCGCGACCCTCCCAGATGCTCAAGCAGGACAAAGGCGGAGAAGTGGGGGGGGAAGCCATCGCTGGGACCCGAGAGACTTGTGCACCGCGCGGTGTCCCGGGTTCGGTGCGCGTCGACGCTTGGCGCCCGGTCGCCCCAAGGCTCGTCCCGCGCGACCGCCGTCCGGCTTCTGGACACCCGCGGTCGGGACGCGCAGGCGGGGCAGCGCGATCTCCAAGCGCGGCGCGCTCCGCCCGCTCGGCGGCGGCGGCGGCGGCGGAGGCGGAGACGCGGGCGCAGGCGGCGGCCGGCAGGGCAGCGAGCGCGGCGGCGGCACCGGGGCCATGGCGCCCGCGCAGTGCCCGCTGCTGCCGCTCCTGCTACTGCTGCTGCCGCTGCGCGCGCGCCCGGAGGACGCGATCCGCGCCAACGCCGACCGCTATGCTGTGTACTGGAACCGCAGCAACCCCGGGTGAGCGCGGCGCGGGGACCCCCTCGGGGGGACCCCGCCAGCCCCCCCCCCCGGCCCCTGGGATCGCGACGCGCCGACCTCCCCTTGGACTTGGAGAGGGGTGTCCCTCGTTCCTTCCAGGGCGCCGGGACTTTGGGGAACCCTCACCCCACCCCCGCGCACCCGCGGAGACTGGAGTTCCCTCCCTGGACTTGGAAGGGGGACACTCTCGGTCCCCTGGCTTCTTAGATGATGGGAAGCGGGGAGACCTTAAAGGGCTGAGGACTTAGCCGGGATCCCTCGAGACCCTCGGCACTCGGCCAGTTACCCAGGGAAGTGGGGGGCCATGGATGGCCAGGGACGGAAGGACCAGTGAATCCTGCCTGGGGTCCCCAGATGAACTTGGGTAAGTTCGAACATCCTCTCTCCACCAGGCGCTCACTCCGATGGGAGTTCCCCGGGGGTTCTAGGGCCCCCCACATTTGTAATGAGTAGGAGACCCTGGTCATTAAAACCGCTGGAGGTCAGTTGGAGGGAGGCAAGCTGGATTCGTGGGTATATTCTCATCCTTCCTAGAGTCATCCGGGAAACTGAGTTGTCCCTCAGGGGAGAGGTTCGGGTCTCCCCAGTGTCTGGGTGCTCAGCTTGCCACGCCCAGGAGAGGGGCCCCATCCCAACTGTCACTCAGTCCCCTGTGGGTCAGACCATACCCAGCGCAGTCAACTGGGGGTCCAGAAGCCCCTGAGGCCCTATTAACGTGAGCCAGAAAAGTTTGCCGGCCGCTGACCACGCTGTGGACATCACCAAAGTTGCTGGTTTCTCAGAGGTGGGTGTGGGTCAGAGGTCCCGTGGGAGACAGAACTTTGGGTTCCTGAGGTTCGGTGGGCACTTAGGATCTCTGACTGCAGCATCTGCCCCCTGGGATCTCCGCTGTCCCGAGGCTCAGTTGCCCGTGGAGTGGTCTTGGAGGCAGGCTTGGGACAATGGTGGCCTATGTCCCGCCTCGGGGGTGGGGAACACCCCAGCTTCTCCCCCTCCTTCGGGGCAGGACCGTGGGCTTCAGTCCTGGAGGGAGGGGGGCAGGGGCCATGAGAGTCTTCGTAGGGAACCTGCAGGGCCAAGGCCGGGCGTGGGTCCCCCAGCACCCGCAGGGCCGCCTGCCTGCCGGCTCGGGCTGCTCACATGTGGGTTTGATTAAGATTTCCCTGTCGCTGGCCACCGGGAGCCCGGAGAACAGCGCTTCCTTGGCCCAAGTTTTTGGTTTCTCCATCCCTGTGTGGCCTGGCCTTTGTCTGGCAAAATCTCAAAAGACCCGAGGAGCCAGGAATAAAGAGGGATTGTGGCCACCCTGTGGTCCCCGCCTCCCCCCAGCGCTGCAGGGTTAGGATGCAGTCATGGGGAGGCATGGGGGGGGAGTGGGACTGTGTGTCCCCCACACCCACCCGCCCTTGCCGGCCACTTCAACACCTCCTGTTGCTGTGTTGTTGGAAGGTTCAGCCGGGTGGGCAGCAGAGCTGACCCCTGTGGCTGGGGGAGGGGGGCATTTTCCTTGGGTCCCACCTCCTCCTTGGCCCCTTCTGCATCAAGGCCATCAGTATCCATAGGTGACCCTGTCGGACACCTGCGATGGGGTCCGGGGACCTGTGACAGGCACGATACAGTATAAGGGGGTCTCGGCTTCGGGAGCTGAGGCAGGCAGGGGGGCAAACCTTGGGATTTCATCTTAGGGTTGGGCTTCAGGTTGGCATTTGAATGGACCCAATTTGGGGACATTGTCTTAGAGCAGCTGGACAGGGCCAGTGCCTGGTCCTGGGGTGTGTGGTGACCAGGGGAGATCAGGGTCAGCAGATGGGGCTGCAGTGACCTAGGATGGAGAGGATTTGGGAAGAGGCAGAACCCCGAGTGTGAGTGTAGGTCACACACAAAAGACACTGTGAGATGCTATGGCTGAAGGGTAAGCCGGTGCAAGGGGGACACGCTGCCTTAGGGGGGGGGTTCGACACTGGGACCAGTCCACCCTCCCTGCTGCCAGGCCAGCTGCACCTGCCCTCAGGGGTACCGTCCATGACAGATTCCCAGGGATAGTGACACCCCCCCACCCGTCACATGCAGTGGCAGGCACCCCGCTCCCACCTGCCTGGGCACCACGGGGCAGGGAGCAGCTGTCACCCCCAGCCTCTGTCCAGGTCTGTCCGGTCAGCCCCAGCTGGCTGGACGCTGTGACTTGACCATGGAGGGGCTGACCGGGGTGAGGACCACACTGCTCTCTGGCCACGGTTCACATGCATCTCTCCTGTGTGCATCTCACATGTCCATCCGTGTTCGTGGGGATCTGCGGCAGCCCGTGGCTTTGCGTGTGGCTGTGTGTTATCGGCGATACGGGGACGGGGGGGGGGGAGCCAGGGTGTGTGGCGGCATGGGGCAGGCTGCTGCAGGAGTGTGCATGACATGGCAGCCCGGGCTGCGGCAGGTTCCACGCGTGTGTGCAGAATTGTGCACACACCCAGTGCCTGCAGGGCTGGGACCGAGCCGCGTGTGCATGTCGCTTGCATGTGCAAGTGCATGCAACATGCGTGTTCAGGCCTGTGTGTGGGTCTGCATTGCAGCCTGGGCTGGTCCCTGTGTGCTGATACTGGGGTGTGCAGGAGCTTGGGTGTGCGGGAGGAGCCGGGATGTGTGGGGGGAGCTGGGGTGTGTGGGGAGGAGCTGGGGTGTGGGGGGAGCTGGGGTGTGGGGGGAACCCAGGTGTTGTGGGGAGCCAGGGTGTGGGGGAAGCCAGGATGTGCGTGGGGAGCCGGGGTGTGTGTGAGGAGCCAGGGTGTGGGGTGGGAGCTGAGGTGTGTGGGGAGAACCCGGGTATTGTGGGGAGCCAGGGTGTGGGGGGAGCCAGGGTGTGTGTGGGGAGCCGGGGTGTGTGGGGGCAGCCGGGGCGTGTGTGGGAACTGAGGTGTGTGGGGAGAACCCGGGTATTGTGGGGAGCCAGGGTGTGGGGGGAGCCAGGGTGTGTGTGGGGAGCTGGGGTGTGTGGGGGCAGCCAAGGCGTGTGTGGGCAGCTGGTGTGTGTGTGCGTAGCTGGGGTGTGTGGGGGCAGCCGGAGTGTGTATGGGGAGCCGGGGTGTGTGTGGGCAACCGGGGTGTGTGGGGGCAGCCGGGGTGTGTATGGGGAACCGGGGTGTGTGGGGGGAGTGACCAGCACTTGGTCACATTGCATTGGCGAGAGACAATTGTCCTTCAGGCTTGATGGTCTCAGAGTGTGTATTGGGGAGGCCTGGTGACTTGGGACGCCGTGCCGTTCTTCCCGACTGTGGGCATCCTGGCATGCTCAGGGTGTGGGCCTGAGCCAAAGAACTTGGAGGCAAACTGAGGCTCGGCTGGACTCCCGGGTCCACAGCACGGTCCCTTGTCTACCTCGTCTTGCTGAGGCCGCAGGCTGTCCAGCATCCAGGTCAGAGAGCCCCCAGCACCGCAGACACGCCCGTCACCCCGGCACTGGGAGGTGGAACAGAAGCTCAGGGCCAGCCTGGGATACACAGGGAGCAGAGGCTCAAAAATAAAAGAAACGGGTAGGAGGCCGTGTTTTTGCGTGTTTTGGGGTATCTGCCGGGGACCTCCAGATCCCTGGACAACTTGGGGCCGACCCAGCTTTGAGGCTTCTCTCCTTTGCAGGAGACGCTGCCAAGCTGGGCGCCCCATGACTGTGAGTCGAGAGAGAGTGTAGGGTGACCCCAGAAGCCTATCCCCGCCGGCCTGGGGATCCCCACTAGGGAAGGTCAAGGCGGGACTGGATGGAGGTGTGACCACCCTAAGACACCTATTAACCCCTGAGAGAATTTCTCCCCCCACCCCAGGGCCCTTTGTGTAGCAGGTGACTGGAGAATTCAGAATCCATCTTGCTTGCATAGGGCTGGGTTTTGGGGTGGCACAGGTGACCCCCCACCCCCCCACCTCCTTGCCACCCCTGAAGCACCACTTGTGTTTGACTCAGCCGCTGACTTGGAAGCAGGACTGGCAGCCAGCAAAGGTTCTGTCTTAGAGCCCGGAAAGAGGAAGAATAATCAAACAGCTCTTTCTCGTGGCGTGGCCTGGCACGGTGAGGGGGCTTCTGGGGGACCCCATATCTTGCCCACCGAGAGGCTGCTTTCTGCTCTGCACAAAACCCTCCCGATTCATCTGTTTTAACAATCAGCATGTATTGAGCACCACTTGTGTGCAGGGGTCTAGGCCAGCCATAGGGGACAGAACGCACAGGTGATAGGGGGGCCTCAGGGGACAAAGGTGGGCTTCAGGAACATCCTGTGTGAGACCCTGCCATAGGAATGGTACAGGATGGTTCAGACAGAAGGTTCTGGAACAGGGGGAGGTCACAGGCCGGTCACCTTGGGCCTGGGAGGAGTGGGTGGTGGAGGCGGCGTGCGGATTATTCTTCCAAGACAGTCAGGACACCAGGCAGAGCCCCCCACCCCCACCCCCTGCCACAGGCTGCTGGGCCTCAGTTTCCCTGTGGCACCTGAGGTCAGCTCTCATGTGCTAATAAGGTTCTCACGGCCTCCTGCCCTCAGTCTGTGCGTTCACATGTCGGGGACCCCGGGGAACAGTCGGGGAGATCTGAGGGTTGCTTCCTTCAGCTGTTGCCACAGGCAGACGGAAGGGGGGGGCGGCGTGCCCGCCCCGAAGCCATCTTCTCCAAGAGGAGGCAGGAGGCAGGTGGGGGGCACCCGGGGTGAGGCCAGAGCACAGGCTGATGCCAGAAGCCACGACCAGGTGGACCGGCCAAGGATTTGGGGACAGCGGCTGAGTCCCTAGGTTCTGAGAGAAACTGATTGGGGAGGAGGGGGAGCACATATCTATCCTGGCACCAGCGAGATAGAGGCAGGAAAACCAGGAGTTCAAGGACATCCTTGGCTGTGTAATGAGTTCGAGTTCAGGCTGAGCTACCCCAGACCTTGTCTGAGGAAAGGAAACAAAACCGCACAGAGAGGGCAAGAAACACGTGGCGGTCACACAGCACCGAAGGGTCCTGTGAGGCCGGGGATGGAGCCCCAGGGCGGGGTGACAGCTGCCTGGTGCTAAAGCTGGGCTTGGGGACAGACCAGAGGGCACAGCAACCCCCCACCGTGTTGCCCACCTGCTGACAGGGGCCTTCTTTCCCCCGCAGGTTCCACGCGGGCGCAGCGGGTGATGACAGCGGAGGCTACGCAGTGGAGGTCAGCATCAACGACTACCTGGACATCTACTGTCCCCATTACGGGGCGCCGCTGCCCCCCGCCGAGCACATGGAGCGCTACGTACTGTACATGGTCAATGTGGAGGGCCATGCGTCCTGCGATCACCGGCAGCGCGGTTTCAAGCGCTGGGAATGCAATCGCCCGGCGGCGCCCGGGGGGCCCCTCAAGTTCTCTGAGAAGTTTCAGCTGTTCACCCCCTTCTCCTTGGGCTTCGAGTTCCGTCCGGGCCACGAGTATTACTATATATGTGAGTGTCTGCGGCGGCCGCGCGGGACACGGACCCCCGGGGATGGAGAACTATGCAGAGTCCCTACTAACCAGGGGAATCTGAGGCTCGAACAAGCCTTGTCGGTGGTCACCCCGACTCTTGAGACCAGAGGAAGCTTCCTTCCGTTGAACTAGAAGAGAAACAGGCAGAGTCACATAGCTCAATCCCCTGGGAGGACAGAGAGGGTTTGTGTGGGATCTGTGGGTTGAGCCGCCCCATGCTGGGAAACCTCCCTCCCCGTCCGTCCCCCCATTTCTCAGTGTCTCCCGAGGGCCCAGCAGGACTTACAACACCCCCCAGGGCTACTGTGGGGATCCCTCATTGACATCCCAGTTCCTAGCCCCATCTCTCTCTCTCTCTCCTCCTCCTCCTCCTCCTCCTCTTTGAGTATTTTTTCCTTTCTTTCTTCTTTTAATTCGGGGAAGAAGCCGTTGGGGGGCCCGAGCGGGGAGAGATGGAAGGTTTTTGAAAATGAAATCTTGGAACATAAGGAAAAGAACAATGTTTTTCCTTCTGCGACAGGAGTTTAGTTAGGACGGAGTCAGGGCGTGGGGGGTGTACAAAGGCCACCCCCAGCACCCAGGCACAGGTCCCTCCAGTGGGGGGCTCCTCCGGTGCATGGCCCACCCCAGGAGCGCCCTGGTGCCTCCTTTTCGCCGGGAATCAGGGTTCTGAACCCCCCCCCCCCGCCTTTCCCCAGACTCTGTCGGCTACATCGGGCTTTTTAACCTGCTCAAAGGCCTTGTGAAGTGGCGGCGGGTGCGTCCTGGGGTCCTAGACGTGGTTAAGAGTTTTAGGGCACAGCCCCAGGAGGTCCCCCCTCTCTTCTAGCTGCTACGCCCCCCAACGCTGTGGACCGGCCCTGCCTGCGGCTGAAGGTGTATGTGCGGCCAACAAGTAAGTGTCCGAGGGATGGGGGGGATGTCTAATCCTGTCCTGTCCTGTCCTTGATTGACGGGCGAGGTGTGTGACCGGCCTGGCTGACCGCTCCCCGTGTCACCCACAGATGAGACCCTGTACGAGGCCCCAGAACCCATCTTCACCACCAACAGCTCCTGCAGCAGCCTAAGGGGTGGCCACCTGGTCCTCACCACTGTTCCCGTGCTGTGGACGCTGCTGGGCTCCTAATCTCAGCCTGAAGGAGGCCGGCCGCCTGGATGCTAGTCGCCGACCGCCGTGGCCCCCCAGACAAAATCGCTGCTACTTTTCTTTCAATGGTGCTCTGCAGAGGAGGGGCCGTCCGCCGGCCGGTGGGGGTGGGGGCGCACCCCCCAGTCTCCTAGGGTCCCCCCAGCCACTTTCTCCAGGCCACTGGGGGAACTTCACACCGTCTTGGCAATTTTTTTTTTTCAACTGTGCTTTTCACGGTTGGATCAGAAAGATTTGTGATCGTAATTTAATTTATTCCGTCATTAGTGGTGACTTTGGGAAGAGTTGGGAGGTGGGCTGGGCAGACCCCCAGAGACGGGTGTCACCCCATGCGGGGTCTGTGTCCTGTGTCTTGGGCTCCGGCTGGGAGCCACGAACCCTGCTAGGCTTCCTTCCAAGGACCGGAGAGAGGCTGAGCGGGAAGCCGGGCGAAATGGGATCGCTTCGCTTCACTGGGCCCCCCACGGCCGAGAACCCCCCCATCCCCAGCTGCTCCTTTGCGGGCCACAACCATGTTCTGGGTGAAGAAGATGTTCTATGTCTATAAATACAAACAGTAAGTATATATTGTGATTATTTTTAATGTATTCTTGAGGATGGATTGGAAGTTATTTCTTTAAAAAAAAAAATTCCCCAGATCTTCATTGTGGGGAGAGACTTTTATTTTGGTGGGGGTAGGGAGTGGGGAGGGGGGCTTTCTTTCTTTCTTTCTTTCTTTTTTTTTTTACATACAAACAACACTTGGCAATAAGCCCATTTCTGTCTGTGGGAGCCCTCCCCCCATCATGTGACCTGGTGACATTTATAAGAAAAACAAAAACAAAAAAAAAAAAAGGAAAAAGAGAGAGAGAGAGAGAGAGAGAGAGAAAATCAGATCCTCTTCCGGAAGACGATCAAAAGCTGCAACAGCCCATCTATACAGATTTCACTTTCCTACACGCCTTTCCTGACTGCGTTTTATAGCCTATATAAATATATATTGTAGACAGCCGCTGTGGCAAGGGGGAATCGGGGGCTTTTTTAGTGGCGGGGCGGGCAGGGGACCTGCCCCCCTCTATCACAATCATTTTTGGATTCTGTATTTTTTTATAATAAAAAATTAATAAACCTCCAAGTCGTTGTGCTGGCACTGAGGCCTGGAGCCTGCTTAGGAGCCGTCAGAATTCAGAAGTGGATGGGGACAGTGTTTGGATGGGGTGTGTGTGTGTATATGTGTGTGTGTGTGTGTGACACCTAGGGTTTTTACAGCTGGCAGGGCCGCCTGCCTTTGCCGGTCCTTATCTGATCTTGAGGTGGGGTCTCTCTCTCTCGCTCGCTCGCTCTCGCGCTTGCTTGCTCGCTCTGATTCTGAGATCAGCTTCTCAGAGACTTTGAACTCCAGGACAAAAGCCAGACGTTTTGGGGCGCAGACCAGACTCCCCAGCCCTGGGCAGGCGGAGGCAGGAGACTCGGGATCAGCCTCCGCTATGGTGTGGGTCTGAGGTCAGTCTGGGCTATGTGAGACCTTGTTTCAAAGATAAAATAGGGGGCTGGGAGGGAGCCTAGTAGGTGGGGACCTGGCCATAGAAGCGTGAAGACCTGTGTTCGAATCTCCACATCCCAAGGGAGGCTCGGCGTGGTGGGGAACATGCGGAAGGCTTGGAAGCCCCTAAGCCAGCTGTCCCAGCCTCGAACAAGACAGAAGGCCACGGTGGACAGGGGGTGCCTGTGACCTCCACATGAGGCACACAGATGCCAGATTCTACTGACTCGGTTTCCCTGTCTGCTTCGGCCCAGAGCGGGGTGCAGAGCGTTTTCGATCTCTCTCTTCTAGGGTCGCCAGGAGCAGAATGGAAGATAGGCTTGCCGGGGTGGGGTGAGGGTTTCCTCCCAGTCAGCAGGTGACCTGGTGGGGGGCTGGGGTCCCCCATGCCTCGCCTGCATCCCACCCGCAGTGACAACAGCGTCCGGGGCACAATTAGCGGGGAGCCGCGTCACAGCCCATTGATTCATCTGCTGGGCCAGAACGGGACCCGCTTCCTAATGAGGCACTGGCCACACAAAGGGTCCTGTGTCCACCGCCGGCTCTGCCCAGGGGAGGCTGGCCCGGCAGGAGGCCCAGCTCTGCCCAGGATGAATCAAAGCTTACGGAGGTCCCAGCCTTGCCCTGGCAACCCCAGCTGCTGGACTCAGGGATGGAGGCAAGAGGACACCTGGACTTAAAAATGCAGGAGGGCCTGAGTTCAAATCCCACATAAAAATGCCAGGTGGAAATGGCACGCAGTGCACCTGACACACACACACACGCGCACACACACACACACAGATGCAGAATAGAGTAGAATAAGGCAAAATAAAATAAAATAAAATAAACAAAATAAAAACCAGGTCAGAAGCTGCAGTTCAGAGCCGGTGCATAAGGCCCTGGGCTCCATCCACAGCACCATAGACACTGGGTATGGGGGGCACACGCCTGTCACCCCAGCAATTGGGAGGCAGAGGCAGGAGGATCAGGCGTTCAAGGGCTAGCCTGGGCTTCATGAGGTCCTCCTAAGGAGGATGGAGGGGAGCGAGGGAGGGAGGAAAAAAACCTACCCAGTGGCCACAAACACACACTAGTTGGCCCCCACCCCAGGACCTTTGCCCTTGACATCACCCTGCTGGGAGCCCAACCCACCCACCTCCCTGAGGCACAGGCCGTGCATGGGCCTAGCGGTGGCTCACAAGAAGTCCTAGTCAGCACTGTCCCCTGTCTCTGTGCAGCCCCGGGGTTTTGGTGGCTGGGCATCTCAGGAACGAGTCCCTGTCACTTTTACAGACGCCCCTCAATGGCTGGCGACCTAGCTGGCTATTGGTATGCGGGTCCTGCGCTGAGCCTTGCTTTGTGGCCGCTTCCCAAGGAAAGTCATCTCTCTCCCGCAGACCGTTACTGCTGCCTCAGTGGCCACGGCGGGCAGGGGGTGGGATGGGGCGGCAGGAGGGGGCTGCATGAGTCTCCAGGTCTCTGGACCCCCCCAGGCAGCTCTGGAAGCGGCAGCGCCTGGTGCTGCCAATGTCACAAGAATATAGAAAAGGTGTGTCCCCCCTTCCAGACCTTTCCAGACCCCCGTCTCACCCTCTTTGTCCTGGGCTTTGTCTTGGTTGCTTGAGGAGATGGTCTAAAGTAGCCCAGGCTGGCCACCAACTCTCTGGATGTCCTCAAATTCTGAACCCCTGGCCCCCCACTCCCTGTCTCCATCTCTGTGGGTTTCTGTTGCGGGCTGCATGCCTGGCACACAAAAAGTGCTCAATAAATGCCCAGTGTCAGCCACACGCGTATGGAGAAAGACTCGCACTCAAACGGCATCCCCTGCCCCCTGTGTGGGCCACACATCTGTCACCCTAGAGCTGGGAAGATTGAGGCAGGACTGACTTCAAGGCCAGCCTGGGCTGCATGTCGAGAGCCCACCTCAAAAAAAGAAAAGGGGGCTGGAGAGGTGGCTCGGGAGTTAAGCCTCTGCCTTGCAGGCGGAAGGTCCTGAGTTTGGATCCTAGAGCCCACATATAGACGCTGGACGGAAGCGGGGGTGGCCTGCGTTTCTGGTCCTGGTAGGGCGGAGCCTGTGAATCCCGGGGCAGAGTAAACAAGGAGAAGGTGGAGGCGGTCCATGGTGGTTCCCGAATTCACCCATGGTTCTACACACATACATGCGCACACACGCGCACACACACACAATTTAATAAATAAATAAATAAAATTTAAAAAAAAGAAAACTTATTAAAAAAAAAAAAAAAAAGAAAGAAAAGGGTGGAGCATAAACTTCAGGCTGTGGTTACCGCCCCAGCCTCCCAAGCAAAAGGACCTAGGTTCAAATCCCTAGATCCCACATAAAAATGCCAGACAGGTGTGGCAGCCGCTTGTCATTCCAGCCCCAGAGGGCGGAGCCTGGGAACCTCCAGAGTAAGCTAACGGCCATATGAGCCCTCATGGCTGCTTTGGTGTTCATGAGAGACCCCAGCTCACAGTGAGGAGAGAGCGATGAAGAGGGATTCTCGACGTCACCCGTGGGCCTCCACAGGTGCGTGCTCACACACAGTCCTGTTCATACATCCACCCACCCAAGTACCCACCCACATGTAAGCACACATACATATGCACGTATGCATGCGCCACATGTACACATACATGAAAGAAAAATAAATTTTGTCTTTGACTCAAGGTTAGAGCAGCACAATCAGCACTTATTGAGTGCCTATTGAATGCTGTATGCTGAGTCCCTCCTATTCTGTCTTGACATCTGGACTTCAGCTACAGATCTGGGATGTCTTGGAAGGCATGGGACCAGGTTGTGACCCCGAGATATAGAATTTGGGGGGCCCAATGGACAAACCCAACCCAACCCGCAGGACGTCGCAACACATGGCCAGGAGCCCAAAGCAAGTGACCTGTCGTGTGGTGGGGGGAAGGGAGACACGGGTAGAGGAGGGCTGCAGCAGCCCAGAGTCCCTTAGAGGGGCATCGGGATGAAGGTGGTCTCAGCCACAATCACAGCATCTAGGCATGGCTAAGCAGGAGGCCGGATCCTGGGTCAGATGTGAGAGGGCTGGGGGAGGCCGCCCTGTCGGAAGCCCACCAGGTGAGGGGATCCTGTGCTACTGAGATATAGGCATCAACTTGGTAATCGTAGGCTGAGATCTGAGCACATGTGTAAAGAGTTAGTAGTAAGGTAAGCCCTGAGCAAGCCTGCAGGAGATCGATTGATGGGAAGGCCTAGCCTGTGGTGGGCGGGACTGGTCCCTGGCAGGAAGTTGGCATGCTTCAGCGTACCGGCACAGACTTGCAGTCTGGCGAGTGAGGTTTGCCCCTCTCTCGGCCGTCCTGTGAGTGTGGTGTGGTCAGTTCCCTTGGCCCCTAGGTTTGGCATGGGCTCTGCTGCCCGGCTGGACCAGGAGCTGTGACCCAGAATCATAAGGGAAAATGAGCCCTCTTTGTCCCCCCAAGTGCTTTGCTTGCGAATTTATCAGCAATGTGCAGCAAAGTGCCACACACACCCTCCCACCCTGGCTACGTGGTACAGGACTTAGTGAAGTCTGAGGAGGGCAGAAGAGGACTTTTGGGGGACACAAGCTCAAAGATGAGCCCCCCTCCCAACGCAGCTGTTCCTGTTCTGATTTTCTCCTTTGAGGCCACGGGAGGAAGGATTTGGTGCTGGGCCCCTGCGGCAGTTTGGGGAACCATCCTGCCAGTGTGGGGGAGCCTCCCTCGCCCCCCACCCCCGGCCTCCTGTCCCTACCCTGTGGTGGACGCTCTGCCTCTATCCCCTCCATACTCAGGGCCTCGAGCACAGGCAGAAGAGAGGGGGAGCCACGGTCCCCAGGGGCCTCCCACCCTCAGCTCCAGACTTGCCCCCATCGATCGGGAAACGGAGGCGCGTTAGGGAAGGTTCAATTGGCCTTAATGGACAGCGAGTCCGGCAGGAGGGGCACCCAGCATCCTGCCCGTGGCACAACTGAGACCCCACCCAGTCCCCCAGGAGCTTTGAGGCCAGTGGGTCCCCAGGGAGAGCTTGGCTGGGGGGTGGAATAGTCTTCATAAATCCCATCTCCCACCACAAAGAGTAAGGGCCAGATGGAGCAGGAGAGGCTGGGCATGGGGAGTGGGGGGGGAATCCTGAAATGAGGGGTCCCCCTGCCTGGCTTATTCCCACCAGTGGGAACTGTAACAGGCCACCATCATGCTATCCTGAGCAGGAGCCCATGTCTGCCTCAGGAAAAGGGAGTCCCAGGCCTGAGCCTGGAGGACTTTAGGGGGTGCTGGGTGAATTTAGGGTGATGTGTCCTCACTGGGGAACTTGGAAAAGGTACTCAAGACAGATGGGGAACAGAAGGGCCCGGAGACTCCATCCTCTGGCCTAGCTCAGAGACCTGCTCTAAGCCCCCCAATGCCTTGGGGGCTAAGACCCCGCCCACTGCATAGGCCCCGTCTGCTCAAAAGTGCCCAGCCCTCTCCATGGACTCCTTTGTCTTGAGGGTCCTCTGTGCCCCATTCTCTGTGGAAACCCATCCCTCCTCACGCGTCAGGCCAGGCTCTGCTTTCCGGCCTCAGTTTACCCATCTGTCACACAGACCAGACAGATTTACAGTTGGCTGGGGAGGCTGGCCGAGCAAAGGGGACTGCCACGCCCGGTACCCACACACTGAGGACGATGTTAGTCACATGTGTCACATGTGTAAGCAGCTCTGTCCGCAGCCAGAGACACAGAGAGGGCACTTGACACAGATGGGCACAGCCTCAGGGGCCGGGCAGACTCAGGTTCTGGAACCTTCTGTAAGCGCCCACCGTGGAGTGAGATCTAAAAGCTTCAATTGTGAAAGCCCAGGGTGGAGGTGCGGAGCCGAGCCATCTCTCATGACCTCACTCCCCCCCCACCCCGCACCCCCAGTGGTCTGAGTTGTCTCACCCTCTGAGAATGTTCGTTGAATGACTAAAGTAACATGGCGCAGGCGGACTCCAAGTCGAGTGCTCTTCCTCACCAACTGGGAGCCCCCAGAGGCTGTGGCCTCGTTTTCCACCATTCACTCCAGGGGCGGGGACGGTGGCAGGCAGGGCCTTTCTCAGATGAGGAAGGCAGTGGGGGACCCCGTGGAAGCCCGCCGTGCCGCCTGGCAGATCTTTAAATTAAAATACATATATACATCAGATAAATTACCTGGGCCCACATCCTGGTGACAGGTGGAATTACGTTGCCCGGTTGGGAACCTGGCAGAGTGTGGGGACCGCAGGAGAGGAAGGGGATGTGCTGGCTATGGGGGGCGGGGGCATCTGTCCCCCTTTTTATTTCCACACGCATCCCTCCTGTTTGCTAGGGGATTTGATGTAGACGTGGTGTAGACTGGAATGGATTGGTGTGGGGAAAGATCTCTGTATGTGCCGGGGGACCTCAGTGGGGTACAGGCCCCAAGGGACCCACACACAAAAACCCGGGGTCCTCTAGGGCCTGTTGAGGGCAGTGATGTTTTATGAAAAGTTTCTGTGAACCTGGGTAAAGGTTTTTGGGAGGGGAAACCGAAGTGCCCCCCACACTGCAGGATTAGCAGAGTTAGAAGGGAGAGCTGAGGAATCTCAGGCTGGAACGTGGGGAGGCCTCCTTGGTGGCTGAGGAACCCCAGACCCAGCCAGCAAGGGGGACGTCCACAGATGCTGTCACCTCAGGGTCCTGGTCCCCGCTTCTGTGGCTGAACTCGGCGCTCGCCATGCCTAGCAATTTTTGTAGTTTGTTTTTTTAACGTGGGACCTGGGATCCGAACTCAGAACCTTCTGCTTATGAGACAGAGTCACAACTCCTGAGCCATCTCTCCAGACCCCTGCCTAGCAATTTTTATGTGGGACGCAGCATCTGAACTCAGGTCCTTCTGCTTTGGAGGCAGAGGCTTCAACCCCAGAGCCCCCCCCCCCCCCCCCCGCCCTGTCTGTCTGAGTCTCCCCAGCCCGTCCCCCCTCCACCTGCCTAGTCCTGGGGTGACAGGCGTGCGCCCCGTGTCCGCGTGCTGGGGACGGAGCCCCGGGCCACTGTGTGCCCGGTGTTGCTCTGCCTGTGGTTCCACTTGCTTTTTACAGCCAGGGTCTGACTGACTTTAGCCCAGGCTGGACCCAGCCTCTCACTGGCTCTGTCCTTGTAGCCATGTGGAAGGGTGCGTGAAGAACAGGAAGGAAGGGTGCCCCCCTGCCCACCCAGGGGTGCTCAGAGTCCTGCTTGGCAGGGTGGTAGGTGATTGAGGAAACTGAGACTCTCCACGGCAGCTGCTTCTCCCAGCCAGGGGTCTAGACCCCTGGGGTTCAGGCTGAGTGATCCCCACAACCCAGCCAGGCTCCAGAGCCCCCCCCCCGTCCCTCGAGACCCAAGTGATCTGGTGTGAGGGTTGCCCCGAGAAGGGACCTGGCACTCCAGGCCCCTGGAGAGGGGGAAGGCCAGTTTCTCCCACCGTCCTTATCACGTTGTTACACGCTATTCCCAGCGCGCGGTGTGCGCCGAGGTCGGGGGTGGTGGGAGGGGAGGAAGGAGGGACCACAGGGGTGTTGGGGGGGTGCTCTGGACTCCCCCCCTTCCCAGCCCGAGCTGTCAGTCAAGGGCTTCTAGCCGTCACGGCCCGGCGGTGGCGAAGTGAGGATTATTCCTGGCTGTCCAGGGTGGATTGAAGTAGAAACCGAAACCAGAGCTGACAGGCGGAACGTGCCCCGCGGTCCAGTCCCCCCCCCCCCCCCGCCTTTGTCCACCGTTGGAACAGCCTGGGCCCCCCCCCAACTCCCTGAGCCGCTGTATTGTGTGGCTGGGTCCCCTTTCCCAGACAGCTCGCTCTCTCTCTCTCTCTCTCTCTCTCTCTCTCTCTCTCTCTCTCTCTCTCTCCCTCTCTCTCTGTCTTTCTTTCTCCCTCTTTCTAACTCTCTCAGTCCTCTGCCTCAGTTTCCCTCTCTGTCCTCGCCTCTGGTCTCTCTCCTGGGCTCTGGCAGGGCAATGGGGCCACTAGAATGTTCCCAGGGAATCTGTGGATCCCGAGCTCCGTCCCCTCACTCGGCTTTTGTTCAGGAAATTGGAGACGGCAGGGAGAACGGATCCCCCGGCTGCATGAATGGAATCCAGGCAGATGCCACTGATCCCTGACCCCGGCCTTCTAATCCCCGAGTCCCGGCTGTCCCTATGAGATGGTGCTCCCCACCTCTGAGAGGCGAGCTGGGGCGTGACCCCCACTCCCGGCGCCTGGGGGAGGCTTCCGGGTCAGGGTCCTCCTGGCCTTGTGGGGAACATGGCTGCAGCTGGCCACGTGCCTGGTCACCGGGGGAAACTGAGGGAGGCTGCGTCCTGCACCGCTGTCCAGCCACAGCCTGGGGACTCGGGGTATTCCATGTGTGCCCAAGGCAGCTGTGAGCATGTGCCCTCCTATGTCCCCCAGGGACGCCACCCCATCCCTCCGTAGCTTGCTCCTGAGTCGGCTAAAATAATAACACGCTCGTCTCCCTCCCTGGCCTTCCTCTGGCTGTAGAGGAAGAGGAGGGTCAGCTCCTGGGGGCTATGGAAAAGAAACAGTCCACTCAGAGCAGTGCATACAGCAAGCGCTCCATACGTGCAGCACAGGGCAGCTCTGGCTGGCTGCTGTGACCTTGGATCACCTTAGAGGACAGTCTTTGCCTTCCTCAGGCTGTGGTGGGCACAGGGTGACAGGTACCCAATGGGCGCTCAGGAATGAGGGGGGGACTGGAGAGGTGGCTCAGCAGGTAAAGCAATTGCCGCTGAAACATAAGGATCTGAGTTCAAGTCCAGAACCTATGTAAACAGCAGGCATTGTGGCGTGTGCCTGTACCCCAGTGCCTGCGGTGGGGGGGTGGCGGGAGGACCCCAGGAGTCGCTGGCTGACTATCCTAGCTGTGAGCTCCGGGTTCAGGGAGACCCCGATGGAGGGGACGCTGGGGGTGACTCTGGCCTCTAGCTACACAGTCTCCAGAATGAATAAGTGAGTTACTGAATGAACGAAGGGGAAGGGCGTCCTCCCAGCGACACCCCGGGCCTCTGCCACCCAATCCTCCTCTCTGTCCGCAGTCCCCCATGCAGCTAAACACTTCTCCATGGCAGAAGGCCGCATTCCCATGTCTCAGTGCCATGCCCCCTGCAGTCACGCGTCTGTTCCACCCACTGCACAGTCCACCATCAAGTTCCCTTCGGCCCAGTTCTCCGTGGCGAGGCCACACCTATGGGGCACAGGGGCTGAAGAACTGGGTCTTTTCGGGGCTCCTTCCAGTATGAGGGGCCTTAGAGGGTGACAGGAGATAGCTGGAGCCTGAGAGAGTCACCTCAGGTCAGCTGCAGAGCTCCGTGACCAAACAGAGGTGACTGGGGAAACTGAGGCCAGAGGTGTTGAGGGGAGGACCAAGGCTGCCTCCAGGCCCTTGATCTTTCCTTCATTCCTGGCTCCTCATTGAGCGCTTGCTGTATGCATGCCTCAGAAGCCAGCAAAGCAGAGCGGGGACCCCCGGGAGACAAACAGCAGAAAGGGGCCTCGTTAGCAGACATAGCACACAGGACAGGGATGGGCGTGCGTGTGCACATGTGTGTGCACACGTGTGCACGATGTAAATGCAGGTATACATATGTATGCACATGTGTATGCACATGTGTGTTTGCTGTATGCATGTGTATGCATGCACGTGTGTTTATGTGTATTTGTATCTGTGTATATATACACATGTGTATGTGTATATATGTATATGTGCATGCACATAGGTGTACTAATATATGTATCGGTACATGTGTTTATGTGTATACATGTGTGTGCATTCATGTGTATGCGTGTGTATATATGTATGCCTGCATGTGTGAATGAGTGCAGGTGTGTGTATGGTGTGTATACAGGCATGTGTGTTTGAATGTTTGTGTATATATGCATGTGTGATTGATATATGTATATGTACACA
This sequence comes from Typhlomys cinereus, assembly GCA_023101885.1. Lineage (NCBI taxonomy): Eukaryota > Metazoa > Chordata > Mammalia > Rodentia > Platacanthomyidae > Typhlomys > Typhlomys cinereus. The sequence goes on along the minus strand of JALPQD010000032.1, from coordinate 109,044 downwards.
AGTACATGTATGCACATATGTGATGCATGTGCACATGTGTATGTGTGTATGTGTATATATGTATCTGTGCGCCTGTGTGTATATGTATGTGCACATGTGTACATATGTGCATGTGTATGTGTGTGCATGTTGTGTGCCTGTGTGTGTGCATGTGTGTCTGCATTTCTGTGCACATGTATATGTGTGCATGTGTGTGTGCCTGCGTGTGTCTGCCTGTGCGTGCGCCTGCATGCACTCACACATGCGTGGAAAGCAGGGGACAGCCTTAGATTGCCTTTCTATTGTGTGTTTTTGAGACAAAGTGTCTCACTTGACCATCGTTCACAGCCAGGCTGGGTGGCGGGGCTCCCATGCATGGACATCAGGGGACTTTCTGGGAGCCACGTCTGTCCTTGCATCATGTGGGATCTGAGGGTGGGCCTCAGCATGTCTCAGCCCCGAGCCACCTCCTCGTCCTTTGTGTGTCCTCTGAGATGGGTTTCCACCATGCTGACCCCCAGTACCCCATCTTCCCACCTCACGCTCCCCAGTGCTGGCACCCGACTCTTCCTCCGTCCTGGGCTGACCACAGGGATGGGGTGGGGGGTCGGGCCTGTAATCACAACACTTGGAAACCAAGGCAGGAGGATCATGAGTTCAAGGCAAACCTGGCGACCTAGCAAGGCCATGTCTCAGCGAAACTGAAGGACAGAGAGAGAGAGAGAGAGAGAGAGAGAGAGGTTTGAAGTTGCTACTAGAGCCCCCCACATCAACATGGACCACCTCACGAGAGTCTGGGGTCCCCACCAGGCCATGGTCAGGGGAGGAAACGCCTCCTGATCCAGGAAGCTGTTTCTCAGCCCCCCACTATAATAGGATTGGGGTTTTGAAAGCTCACGGGAAGAGAATATGGGGCGCGGGGCTTAGGGGCTTTGTGAGCCAGGCCGGGCGCCTCTTGTCTGCTGGACCCCACTATTGATGAAAGAACTGTGAAATTGACACAGGCAGGACCCCGCCTCATCCCCATCCCCCAGGGGCCTTGACCCAAAGAAAGGAGGGGGGGAACCCTACGTTGCCACGGGCCCTGCTTGGAAGAATGCCCCCCCCCCAGATCTGAGAGATCACACGGAAGAGACGAAGATTTTAGAAGCCAGGAGTTTGAGGACGTTAAGTGTGAGGGTTGGGGGGTCGTTGGCTCACAGACCCCGGAGCCCAGGCTGCTCACCCACAACGAGGCTTCTGGCTTGGTGGCAGCCCTCTGAGAGCAGTTCCTGCCGGTGTTGGGGAGATGTCTGAGACAGTCTCCCTCTGTAGCCCAGGCTGGCCTCAACTTCACCTCGATCCCCCTGCCTCAGTCTCCCAAGAGCCGCGCTGTGGCTTGTATCAGAGACTCGCTCCTGTTCCTGGCTGTGTGATACTCCTGTGTGGAGATGTGCTGTGCCTAGTCTCCCTGTTCAGGCCTCACCCCCTTCACGTGCCAGTCATCCATTGGTCCTTGTGAGACAGTCAGACCTCGAGGACAGTCATCATGGCTGACTGAGGCCAAAATCCCCAGCTGGAAAACTCACCTGTGCACAGGGCGAGGGACCAGCTCACAACTATCGGTTCTCACATACCCCTGCTGACGGGGGGGGGGGGGCTCGCCCCTGAGCCGTGTGGCTGGAGCAGACGGGCGTCCAGATGGGATTCTGGTTCTCCACCCTCTCCCCAAAGTAAGGGGGACCAGGCAGGACAAGGGCTTACGAAGAGACACGTCGTTTCCCTTCTTTCTCCCTTTTCTTTCCTGTTAATGGATTCTTACGTTTGATTTTTCTTATTTCTTTGAGACAGAGGCTCAGATAGCCTAGGCTAGTCTCCTTCAGTAGCCGAGGATGACCTTAGTCCTCCCTTGAGTGTGTGACCACGCCCGGGCTTCCCACTCTTTCCCTCCATCGCTGCTGGTGCCGGTCCCTGTGTCTGTGCCCAGGCCCTGAGTTTGAGAAGCCCAAGTCCTGGTGCGACTTGTCCCGAACGACCAGCCCCCCTGCCTCCCACCCAGCCCCCCTGGACTGAGCCAATCTTGGCCCCAGGCAGAGGGGCCTCTCAGAAGGACCTGTCCTTCACCCCACCGGCGTTTCTCCAAATATTTTTCCCATTCTTTTTCTTTCAAGAGTGTGTGTCTCTGTGCGCGGGTGTGTATGTGCATGTGTATGTGTGTGTGTTTACATGTGTGTAGGTGTGTACACACACATGCACACCTGTGAAGGCCCAAGGGTGATGTCGGGAATCCCCCTTCATCACTCTCCCACCCCACTGCTGGGAGCTGGGGTCTCTCATGAACCCAGAGCAGCCACGAAGGTTCATCTGGCCACCGGTTTGCTTTAGGGGGTTCCAGGGTCCGCCCTCCAGGGCTGGAGTGATAGGCACCCGCCTCACCTACTTGGCATTCTTACATAGGATCTGAGGATTCAAACTCAGGTCCCTTAGCTTGAGAGGCAAAGACTTTAACCCCTGAGCATATCCCCACCCCGGGGGTTCCTCCTTTTTGTTCCCACTTAACAGACTGGAGGGACTGAGTTAGGGTTCCAGTCGCCATTGCCCTCAAGATTGGGGTATAGTCACCTGTTGACCCCAACTCAGGGCTCTGTGGGTACGTGTTTCTGGAGACAGTCTCTCTCCCTTGGATTCCACCGCCAAGTTCAGGATTGAAATTCTCTGACCATTCCCACGCAGTGTTTAGATAGAAGCTTTCAAGCCTCGGTGGCGGGAGGGGGGACAGCGGCAAGGTCACCCCTTTTTATTTTGAACAAAGGTCAGCCGCATAGCGTTACCAAGGCGACTGGATGGCCGCTTACAGATGGACGGCCGCTTACAGATGGGGAGAACACAGGATTCCCAGGCCCCCTCGGGAAGACGTCCCTTGAGAGTCGTACCCCACCCCCGCTCAGGAGGTTACGGGGATCAACCAGGTGGGGTCTTGGACCCCCAGATGACTCTGTAGCAGGGAGCCTGGTGGGAAACATGGGGTTCAGGGAGCAGATGTGGACCGGTTGGTGTTCAAATCCACTGTACAGTGGGCCTCGGTGTGTCTGGCTGTGAAATGGGGGCAGCGTCGTCCTTCAGGTGGCACCCCAGGCCCCTGAGGGTAGGTGGCTCATGCCCCCCCCACTCCGCATGAGACCTGTGCGTGTAAAACCTCCCCGTCAGCTAGAATCCCATGACCGAACAGGGCTTTAGTCTTCCTGTACGATTCGCAATGCTCGGTCAAAGATCCTGGTCCAAGCCGGGCAAGCAGAGCCCACGCCAAGGTAGGGGACCCAAAAAAAAAAAAAAAAAGAAAAAAAATTGGCCAGAAAAAAAAGTTGCCCGGGAAAAATTGTTTTTGTTGGGTGAAAAACATCCTAGGCACCCAAAAAACAAACCCCAACAGGAAACCAGCCCCCCAAGGTGAAAAAAAGGGGGCCCCCCGAAAAAAAACCCTCCCGAAACTCACGTTCCTTACAGGCCAAGGGACCAGTTCCACCCCCCCACACCCCCCCCCACCCCCCCCCCCCACACCCCCTGGGGGCCCGACCCCCCCCCCCCCCAAAAGTCCCCCCTAAACATAAGAAAAAGGGAATGTGGCCCCACAACCCGTCACCCGACCCCCCAAGTCTACCCAATTTCCTGGCCCCCCCCCCCGCAAAAAAAAAGGGGGTTTTTTTTTTTTTTTTTTTGGCCCCCCCCTAAAACCCCCGCCCCACCCAGGGGGTTCCCCTTGGGGGTCAAATTTTATTTCCCACGCCCGAGACCAATCCCATCAAAAAAAAATTCCGAAAGAAAAAAAAACACATCCCCCCTCCTTGCCCCAAAAAAAGGCGTTGTGTTTTGCCTCACGGGGCCCCCCCTAAAAACCAACTTTTTTAAGCTTTTACGGAGAACCTCCCTGTTATCCAAACTTTAGAGAGAGAAAATGGGTGGCCCCCCCCCCCCCTAGAAAGGCTTTGTCCCAAGCCCCCCAGCCATTGGGGGGGGTTCCCCCACCCCCCCCAATGTGTGGGACCAAAGACACCTGTGTCACCCCCCACCCCACACCCTGAAACCCAGATAAAAAAAACACAAAAAAAAAAAAAAAAAAAAAATTCTGTCCACCCACCCTTTTTGTTGAAATTAGCCCAAAAACCCCCGGAAAGGGTCCCCAAGATTGTAAAAAAAAAAAAAAAAAACAAGCCCTTCCCTCGGGGGATAACCCATCCGGGGAAAAAAAAAATTGTGGGGAAAGGGTGAAAAAAAAAGGTGGCTGTGAAGGAAAAACAAACTTGAACTGACGGTAGGGACGCACGCGTACCCCACCCGCCCCCCAAAAGCACCCCCGTGTTGGGTTGGATTACTTATTTTTCCAAAAAAAAAGTAAGGCCAGCACCCGGGGAAATAACCCTGGGGCTCCCCCTTCCGGGGGGAAAAACCCCCCAAGAAGGACACCAACTTGGGAAAAGGAGGCTTTGCCCCACACCGTCCCCCCCCCCCGACATCCGCACAAAAAGACTGGGTGGGGGGGGAAAGTTTCCTGGTTTTTCCCCCAACCCAAAAAGCTTAAAAGGAACCGCACTGGTTGGGGGAGCCCCCCCACCCAAAAAAGCCCCCACCCCCCGGCCCCCGGTTGTTTTGGGGAAAAAATGTCCAGGAGTAAAAAGAAAGTTGGAAAGGCCCGGAAAAAAAAAGGGGTTGGGGTTGGGTGGGGGGTTTGTTTTTGGGGGGGGGGGAAAAAGAAAAAAAAAAAAATGGCCCCCCCCCATTGTTTTTGTTCCCAACGCAAAAAACCCCACCACATTCCCCCCCTGGGTTTTCAGGAAAGTAAACCCCCCCGCCTGCCCCCCTTTTTGGGGGTTCCCCTGGGAACCCCACCTTTTTCCCCCCTATGGGAAAAGTTGGGGGAACCATGGTTGGGGGGTGGGGGGGGGGTTCCCAAGGTTCGAGTTAAAAAAAAACGCGTCTAACTTTAAATTGGGAAAAAAAGAGGAGGAAGAGGAAACCCCCCCGCCCCAAAGAGGAAAAAGAAGACCCCCCCAAGAAGGATACCCCCCCCCCCCCCATAAGTAAAAGAAAAACAAGAGGAGGTAAACATAGAAAAAAGGTGAAAGAGAAAAAAGGAAAGCCATAGGGGAAAAGGGTGAAAACAAAAGTAAGAGCACCCACCCAACAAAAGACCCCCAAAATAATACTAAAGAAAAAAAGAAAACAGAAAAAAAAAGGAGAAGGAATAGGAAAAAGACCCCCGCCCCCCAAGTAAATAGGAGAAAGGGAAAAAGAGAGGTGAAAGTAGGTTAAAAAAAAACAATGAGTAATAATAGTAAGGAGGAACCACATAATTTGCCCCAACGTTGGCCCAACAACCATTTGTTTGGTGCATCTTGTTAAAGAAAACTACCTTATTTTCCAATTAAACGTTTGACTGTAGTTTTTTTTTCCCCTTTTGGATCCCGAAAACTCCAGTTCCCCCTCCCAGTTTTTTTTTTTGGTACCCCACTCCCCCCTTCCCCCCCCTCCCCCCCCCTTAAAAATGCCAACCCCCACACCCCCCACCACCCCAGCCTTCTTCCCCAATCCCCCCCGACCAAAACGAAAAAAATGTTAAAAACAAAAAAGAACGAAAGCACAGCAAACAAAACACAAAAAAAAAAACTCACCCGCCGACCCCATGTCCCCTCGAAAAAAAACAAACAAAAATTTTTTGCCCCCCCCCTTGACATGAAATTTTTTTTTTTTTTGTTTTTAAAAAAGTGTCAATTAAGAAAAAATCCCAAAAAAAATCTTTTTCCCTCCCCGTGAACAAACGTGTGAAAGAAACCGGTGGTTGTTGTTTTGTTGTTTTTGTCAGTGGGTAAAAAAAAAAAAAAAATAATTTTTCCCTGTTTTTTGTTTGTTGGTATTCAGGGGCAAAAAAAACGCAAGGGGAAAGGGACCCCACCACTGGATGGGGGGTTTTTTTTCCGAATCCTCCTAGCTTACCCGGGTTGGTAAAAAAAAAAAATGCCCAGGTGTGGGGGGGGTTGGGGGGGGTGTGGGCCCCCCCCCCCCCACCCCCCGTCCCACGCCCCCCCCCACCCTCCCCCCCCCCCCACAAACAGGAAAAAAACAAAGGGTGTTGGGGCTTTCCACTCACCTGGGGGGGCTTTTAAAGCCCCACCCCCACCAAAGTTTATTGGGGGGAGCTTTTTAATGGGTTTCAAGTGGGAACCCACCCCAACCCTTCCCCAACCTTTTTTTGTTTTTTTTTTGGTTGTTGTTGTTGTTTTTTAAGGGACAAGCAACAAAAAAACAAAACCACCCTAAACAAAAAACCAACCCGAACTGTTAGTACGTACCATCTTTTCCCACGCCCCTCCTTCCCCCCCCCCATACCCCCCCCCCACTTGTTTCAACCCCCCCCCCCCCATTCCCCCTTATTTTTCCCCCTCCCCCCCTAACACCATCCGCCCCCGCGCCCCCCCTTTCCCCCCCTTGCGTTCCCCCCCAAAAAAAAGTTGGTTGGTTTTGTTTGTTGGTTTTTTTGCCGTTGTGCCCCCTTTGGGAAACACCACCCCACCCCGGTGGGGGGGGGCGTGGGGAAAGTGAAAACAGGCCCGGAAGGTGAAAACAGAAAAAAAGTTGGTTTTTTGTTTGTGTTTTTTGGTTCCGCCACAAGTGTTTAGGCCCCACCCCCCCCCCCCCTCCCCAAAAGCTTTAACCCAAAAAAAAAACGAAAAAACGTGAAAGAAAACACCTTGGAAACACCCTCCCCCCCCACAAAAAAAAATAAAAACCCCCACCACCCAAAAGGGAAAAAGTATAAAACAAATACGAAAGGGAAAAGTGGAAAAAAAAGACTCAATAGAGCACCTGACTTCTGGAAACTGTAACTGCGTCCAAAGTTACCCCACCACCTAACCCTTTCTCAACGACAACATACAAGTCTAATCCGTGCCTCCACGCCTTCTTCGTTCCCGGACCTCGCTACTTCTACTATACCTCCCTAAACCCTTCCCTCACGCCCCCCGCCACTGTCACACCCCCGCCCCCCAGCACCACTCACACCCACCCATCCACCCTTCCCCTCAACCCCCACCAGCACCCTCCCCCCTATCCCTCGCCCCCCGCGTTTTTATCCCAGCCGTCCTCCCTTTCTCCTACCCCAGCCCGTTACCCACCCTCATTCCTCCAACCCCATACCCCTCAACCCCCCCCCCCCCCCGATGTAGTCCCCCACCACACCCCCCCTGCCCCCTCCCCCGTCCCCAACCCCCCCCACCCCCCCACTTCCCACTACCCCCCCCTCCCCTCCCACCTTTCTTTCTCCCCACTTTTTTATTTTTTTTTTGTTTTTTTGTTTTATTTTTTTTTTTTTTTTTTTCTTCTCCCCCCTCCCCCTTTGTGCCCCCCCTTTTTTTTTGTTTTACCACCCCTTTTTTGTTTTTTGAATTTTTTGTTTACAACCCCCCCCAAACTAAAAAGCCTGTTATTTTTTAGTTTTTTGGGTTTTCTGCAAAGTTTGGCCCCCCCCCCCCCGCTGGGGTGCCGGTAAAATCCCCCAAGGGTTTACCCCCCCCCCACCCCCCCACCCAAACCCAGACCGCAGGGTTCTTCTTTCGCCCCTCGTTTTGTTGTTTTCAAAAATTCACCAACAACCCCCGTTCCCCACCACACCAGGCAAAACTTTTTTCTCAAAAGAAAGAAAGGACCCCCCCCTGCCCCCCCCCCGTTTGGTTTGGTTTGTTGGTGTTGGTTTGTGTGGTGTTGTTTTGTTGTGGAAAAAATAACTGTTTAAACAAAAAAAAAAAAACACCCTAAACAAAGAAAAAAGTGGTTTCCACCCCAAAGAATTTGTTGCCCCAAAGGAAAAAAAAACCAGGAGACCCACCCCACCCCCCCCCCACCCCCTCCCGGCTTGAGGAATAAAAAAAAATTACAAAAAGGTTTTTGGATGTTTCAAAAAAGGATTTGCACCTGCCCCCAAAAAAGATCCCAAAGCCAAGCCTTGGTAGCACCTGGCCGTTGGAAATCCCTATCATCCCCGCCCCAAAAAGCAAAAAAATAAAAATCCCCACTGGAGGGTAAAAAAAAAAAAAAAAAAGAAAAAGCCGGGGGGCCCCCCCCCCCTTTGGAAGAGGTGGGCCCCCCCCCCCCCCCACACTTTTTCACAAGGGGTGTAAAAAAGCCTCCCCCCGCACGGTTTGAAAAAAGCCGGAAAAGGGGTCCCCCTTGAAGGGTGGTCGGATTTGTTCCCAAAGAAACCCCCCCCCCCCCACCGCACCGGTAAATAAAAAGATAAAAATAAACCCCCGCCCAAAGGGGTGGGGGGCCGAAAAAAAATGCGGGTGGCGTGCCCCCCCCACCACTGGCCCCCGCTTTGATCCTGGTCACCCCGTGGGAGGGCGAGAGGCCCCTTTTTGGGGGGGAAATCCCCCCCCCCGGGGCCCCCCAAAAAAAAAAAAAAAAAAGGAAAAAAAAAAAAAAAGGAAAACAAAAAAAGAAGGGGTTTTTGTTTTTTTTTTGGAAAAAAAAAATGCCACCCCCCCCCCCCCCCACCCCCCCCTGTCCCCCATACAAGAGAGCGAGACGGGGGTTTTTTTTTTACCCCCACCCCCCCCCCCGAAAAAAATTTTCCCCCCAGTCACCCCCATAGGGTTTTTGTGTTTTTTTTTGTCCCTACCACCCATTAAACCATGTAAACCCAAGCACCCCACCACAAAAACCCAGAAAAACACCACCCAAAAAAACGCAGACCACAACCAAAAAAAAAACCTCGCGGTAACCCCCAGATAAGACAACTCCCACCACCGCCCCAAATATTGCGCCACAAAAAAAGAACATAAAGTTGAAAAAACTAAAATAATAAAAATTAAAAAAAAAAAAGTTAAAAAAAAAAACAAAAAAAAAAAGCCAACAGTGCCCACACAGGCCCCCCCCTGTTTTGGGGGGGGCCGCCCCCAGGCACCGAAGTGGATAAAAGTGAGAAAAACCAAAAAAAAAGGCCCCAGCCAAATCCACCCCCTCCCAAAGGGTTGAAAAAGGGCCCCAGGGGATGGGGGGCCACCTGTCCCCTCCCCTTGGGTTTAAGTTGGGGAAAAGGCTCCTTTTGGGGGTTTTTTTTGTGTTGTTGTTCCAAAAGTGGTTTCACCCCCACCACCCCCCCCAGCCCCCCCCGAGCCAAACTTAAACAGTTAAAAGAAAGAAAAATTGAAAGGTTCCCCGCCAAGAAGGGCCCAACACTGGGTGGACAAGGGAAAAAAAAAAAAAAGCCCCCCCACTGGTTTTGTTTGTGTTGGTTTTTTGGTGTGACCAACCCAAAACATCAATACAAAAAAGGGAGAGTAAAAAAAAAAAAGGAAACCCCTGGGGGGCACCCCCCCGCCCCCCCCCCCCACCCCCGTGGAAAGAGGTTTTTTTTGGCCCCCCTTTCAGGGTGTTTTTTTTGGTAAAGCCACCCCTTCCCTGTGTGACCACGTTGCCCCCCCAGGCGAAAGGGGTTTTCCCCCCCCCCCTGGGGAAGGTTTGTTTTCTTTTTTTTTTGGTGGTTTTTTTGTTCCCAGAAGTCCCAAAAAAAATTTTCCAAAACAACGGAAAAAAAAAAATAAAAGAAATAAAACGCCCCACAGGGCGGAAAAAAGCCCGTTGGGGGCCACCGGCCGTGGGCCTGTCACCCCCTGGGCGCCCTTTGGGTTCCCCCCGGGGGTTTTCCTTTGAAATAATAAAGTGGGGCGCCCCCCCGGGAAAGCCCCCCCCCACCCTTGGGTTGGAATCCCTGGCCCCACCAAAGAAGAAAGTAAAAAAAAAGGGGGGTTGGGGGGGATGCGTCCACCCCCCACCGTGAAGGGTGGGTTTTGTTTTTTTTCGCTTAAATATTTTCAATTAAAACCCACGTGCCCCCGTGGGTAGGTTGTGTTTGCCTTAAACAACATAAAACAAACCCAGGAAAAAACACCCCCCACAACAACAACCATATAAAACCAAACACAACAAACAAAAACAAGGCGACAAACAAAATAAAAAATACACCCCCACCAAAAACGGAAACCATGAGGGCCCACCCCCCCCGCAACAAAGTTTGTGGGTTTTCGGGTTTGGTGGTTTTGGTTTTGTGGTTTGTTTGAAAAAAAAGTAAAAAAAAAAAAAAAAGAAAAAAAAAACAGAAAAAAGAGTAGTAAAAAAACCCCTGTCCCCCCCCCTTTTTTTGTTTTTTCCCCCTGGGGCCCGCCTTTGAAAGAACCAAAAAATTGTGTCCTTTTGTGTGGGAAAAATTTCCCCCAGTGAGGGGAACCAACGCCAAACCTGCGGCTTCTCCCTTTTAGTTAGGTTGTTGAAACATCACCAAAATAAAACTCCCCCCCCATCCCAAGGGGAGGGAAAAACTTTGTCAAGGGTGCCCGTGGCAAAAAAAAGGAAACCCCAGCCAAACAAAAACAACCTTGAAAACAACAAACAACCAATAAAAATGCCCAAGAAAAAAAAAAAACCATTCAGAAAGAAAGAAAAAAAAAAAAAAAAAACCCCTAAACCCCCATTTTTTTTTTTAAAATCAACTCTGGAAAAAAAAAAAAACCATAGTAGAATAAAACCTACCCCACGCCCCCTAAAAAAAAAATTCCCCCTCATTTTCCCTCCAAAAAAAAATACTAAAGCCCCCTACAAGGGGAAAAGATTTGGGGGCGAAAAAAAGAGGGGGGGGCCGGTAAAAACAAAGAAGGTGTGGGGGGGGGGTAAAAAAAAAAAAAAAAAAAAAGCCCCTAAAAAAAAGATATTGGGGGGGGGGGAAAGGAAAAAACAAAAAAAGACCCACAAAAACCCGAATATACAAGAAAAAAGACCAACAAACAAGTTTTGTGGTTTTTTATGTGGGCCCCGAGGGGGTTTGAAAAACCCAAATAAAATGTGAACCCAGTGCCCCCCCCGAAAAAATAAAAAAACCCCGTGGGGGAAAAAACATAAAAAAATCCAAATGACCCCCCCACCACCCAAAGTCCCCTAATAAATTAAAAAAAAAAAAAAAAATTGGAAAGTCAAAGAAAGAAAAATAACCCCCCCAATTAGGGGCAAAAAAAAAAAAAGATCCCCTTTTTTTAAGAAGAGGCCCACCCGCCCCAAGGGAATTAAAAAAACCAAAAAAAGCCACCCCCCCCACAAATTTAGTTTTGGGGTTTTCACCCCCCCATAAACACTTGTTAAAGGGGGGGAAAAGTCCCCCCCCAAAAGGAAAGTTTGCCCTTTTTCTAAGGGCAAAAAAAAATGCCTTAAACATGAAAGTCCCGCTTACACCAATCAAAACTTAAGAACAAGGTGGAGGGGAAAATGCAAAAAAACAAGAAAAGGGGAAGTTTTTTGGAAGAAACAATTTTTCCCCACAAAAACGGTTAAAAAAAAAGGGAAGTTTCGCCCAACTCCCCCAGTGTGATTTGTGGGGGGGGGTGAGAGGGGGGGGGGCCAAAACAAAAAAACTGTTTTGTGAAAACGGGAAAAAAAAAAGGGGAAAAAGGGGGAGGTGGGGGTTTGAAAAGGGGAAAAAAGGGGGCAAAAAGGTGTGGGGAAAAAAAAAAAAAGGGAAATCCAAGGGGTGTTTTTCCACCCCCTTGGGAAAAGAAAAACGGGGGTTTTGGGTTACGTAAACTGTGGAAAGAGTTGTAGGTGTTTTGTGACACCCAGTTTGTCAAAAAACAAACAACCCCTTTATACTTTTGTGTTTTTTTTTTTTTGACAAACAAGACACACACACAATGCGTTGGGGTGCAACAAACACAAAACCATCGCACGGTCTGGTGTGGTTTTTTGTACCAGCCCCCAACCCCACCCCCCCCCCCTGCGTACAAACCACTCCATCGCCCCTTTTTTTTTATTCCCCCCCCCCCCCCCCCCTTCCATCCCAATCAAAAGAAGTAATACAAAAAATTTTTTGTAACCCAAAAAAACAAGAAGATAGAACACATTTTTGTTTTGCCGTTTCCCCCCTTTGCAACATCTCTTCCCCTCATATCGCTCCGCATTAGTATTATCTCGGCTTTTCAGGCTCTGCCTTTCCCCCCCCCTTTTTTTTAAAAAGGTGCCCCCCCCACCCCCCCCCCCCCAAAACAGAACGTTGTTTGGGGTCCCCCACCAAAGAAGGTCACCACACCCCCCCCCCTGTTTTGTGTTTTTGTGTTTTCCCTTTTCCCATTCCTTAAAAAACCGTTTAAAAATGTAAAAATGAAAAGTAACCCCAAAAAAACCTGTTAACATTTTCCCGCAATAAGTGTGTTTTTTTCCCCGGGTCCCTAAGGGTGTGGTTTCCATTTAAAAGAAATAGTTGGGGGGAGCCCTCAGTTTATGGGGCCCGTTGTTTTCAGGAAAACCAGGGTAAAAAAAAAACAACCCTTGAGGAAACAATTTTTTTTTGGGAATTTTGGGGGGCCGGCTTGGGTTGGGGGGTTTGTAAGAAGCCGACTTTGGGTTAACACCAGAAGAGGACACCCAACCTTTTGGGGCCCGTTTCACTCTTCCCCGACTTGGGTACCAAAAAAAAATGCCCCAAGGGGCCAAAAAAAGCCCCTAGGGGCCACCCAAAGAAGGGGTGGGCGAGGGCTGGGCCCCTCAAAAAAAATGCCCACCAGTGTTTCAAAGAACAAAAAGGAAAGTGGAAAAAAATTTGGTTTTTTTGGGAAAAACGAGGTGAAAAAAGGAAAAAAAAAAAATCTTGAAAGGGGCGGGCTTTTTGCGGGGACCACAAAAGAACGAAAACACCCCAACAGGGGAACGCCCCAAAGTGGGGGTTTGGGGGGGAAAAAACCGAGCAACAACGGGCCCCACCACCCGTGGGGGGTGGTCCCAGAAAAAGAAGGGGTGGGGGATGGGGGGGGAAAAAACAAAAAAAAAATCAAGCCCCCCCCCCCCCACCACCCCACCGAGGGGGGTGGAAAAACCAGGAAGTTTTTTTTTGTTGTTATTTGTTTCCCCCCCCCCCCTTGTATGGTTGGCCCCTTTGTTTTTTTTTTTAATGTTTTTATTTAATTTTTTCACCTTGAAAAAACAATTTACAAAAAGTGGGGAAAAAAAAAAAAAGGCCCCACCCGCTTGGTGTGGCCAGCGGGGTGCCCCGCCCAGAAAAATTTTGGCCCCCCCCCGAAAAATTGTCACCCCCCCCCGCCACCCCAAAAAAAAAGCAAAAGGGATTTTTTTTTAAAAAAAAAAAAAAAAACATCTCCCCAAATAAAAAAAGGGGAAAAACCCAAAGCCCTGCCCCCCAATGACCCCCGGAATTTTGGTTGGGGCAAAACAAAATAAAAAACCCAAACTCCTTTTGAGGCGCCCCAACCCTTTGGGGGGGAAAAAAAAAAACCGGGGGAAACGACAGAAAAAACCCAATGGGGCTGGGGGGAACCTGGCCCCCCCCAAGCTGGGGCCCGTTCCCTTTTCCTTTTGAAGAAAAAAAAAAAAAAAAAAAGGGGGGGGCCCCCCCCCCCGGGAAAATCACGTTCCGGGCTAGTACAAAACGCCCCACGTTCCCCACCGCACCCACCCCCCCCCCCCGCCCCCCCCCCCGCCCCGGGGTGGGGGGAGACCTTTCAACAAAAGTGGTGGTGGGGCCCCCCCCCCCTGCCACCCCCCCTTGGGGCCACCCAAAGGGGGGTCCAAAAAAACCCCCGCCCTGGGTACCCCCCCCGGCCCCCCCCAGACCCCAAATTTTTGTTCCACACCCCCCGCCAACCCCCAAAAACCCACTCCACCTGTTGGGTTGGTCCCCTACTTCTGGAATTTGGTTCCGCCCCAGGGGGCAAAGCCCCCGGGGTGGGGGGTGGGGGTTGGGGGTTGGGGGGGGGGGGGAAAACTATGTTGGGGTTTAGGGGTGTGGGGGTTTGGGGGGGGGGGACACGGCTGTGTTTTTTTTTGTTTGGTTTTTTTGGCCCACCCCACAACCCCGTTTGTTTTTTTTTTTTTTTGTGGGGGGGTGGGGGTTGGGGGGGTGGTTGGTTGTTGGGTAGGAACAAATGTGGTTTGGTGGGGGGGGTGGTGTGGGGTGTGTGGGGGGTGGTTGGGGACCGACCGTGGGGTTGGTTTTTGTTTTGTGAAAAACAATGATTTTAAGTTTTAAAGGCCGGTGGGGTTGGCCCATATCACCCTGCACCAAACCAAAATTATAAGTACCAACCCGTTTAAAGGGGTTAGACACAACCCCCCCAACAAAAAAACTAAATGGGGCAAACAACACACACACCCCCCCTCACAAAAAACCAAGAAACCCCAAACTTACCCCACCAGAAAAAACAATTACTTCAAATGGTTCCCCACGCCTCCCCACCCCCCCCACACCCCCCCCCAAACTCCCCACCAGAAAATTAAAAAATACCCCAACACTTTGTTATCAACCCACTACAGAAAAATTATTTACACCCACAACAGTCATAAAGACAAAAAAACGACCCACCCAGAAACACAATATTGTTTTGCCCCCCCCACCCCCCCCCCCCCCCAAATTTGATACAATTCCCACCCGCGCCCACCCACCGCCCAAAAAACAAGAAAACACATAGAACAAACGAACCAAGAGTGTTACATAACCAATAAAAAAATGAAACCAATTAAGAGCCATATTACCACCCCCCCCCCCCCCGACCAGACCCGCCGTGGTAACCACAAGCAAAAATAAACGGCCCACAAAAACGAAAATTTCCGCCCACGACAAGTTTAACGAATAACCCCACCACCCAACATATTTTCACAAACACACCAATACAAAAACAGAAAAGTTAACCCCCAAATACCAAACAAAAAAAAAAATATGACCCGCCAAAACCCACAACCATGAACAAACCAACAATAACAAAACACACAATAGAAGAACAAACACCAACATAAAGACCCCCAAAGCAATAATAAAAAGACCCCCAAAAACCAAAATAAGAAAAGTGACCCCGCGAATACAGAAAAAAAAATAAAGAACCCACAACACCCAAAAACATAAAAAAAAACCTAACGCCAAAACAAGAACAACGACAAATAAGAAAACAACGAAAAAAAGTGTACATAACAAAAAAATAGAAGAGAAAAAATAACCCCCCCCCCCCAAGAAAAAAAACCCCCACCCCCCCCCCAAAAAAATACAAATTAAAGACAACCCCCCACAGCCCGAAAAAACAAAAAAAAAAAGAATAATACCAAACATAAACCCACCACCAAACATAAATATAAAAAAAAAAACCCACCCATATAAAAAGAAATTAAAAAGACCCATTCATAAATAAAAAAACCAAAACATAACCCCAAACACGAAAACACAATAACACAAAAAACCACACAACATAACCAAAAAAATAAAAGAGGCACCCAAATAACATTGACCACCCCACAAAAAAAGAAATAAAAAAAAAAAAACCAAAAAAAAAATACACACAACAAAAGTTTTCCCCCCCTCAAGAGTCTCAAAAAGGTACCCCCTGCACTTTAAAAAATATTGGTTATAAAAAGCCAAGGTCCACCCCCCCACCCCCCCCCCAATGGGAGAAAAAAAAAAAAAAATAAACCCAAAAGTTTACCCCCCCCCGCTTGTTTACCCACCCCAAACACCCCCCCCCCCCCCCTTTCCCTTTCCCAACCCCCTCTTTTATAAAAAAAAAAAAAAAACCCCATGTGGTGTTGGGTGGTTTTTTTTGGGGGGACTTGTGGGTGATGTTTTCCCCACCTTTTGGGGTGGGTAAGTTCCCCCTTTCAAATCCCAATAGCCCCCAGTAAAAAAAAGGTTTGGCACAAGATTTTGTTAAAAAACCAACTTGGTGGGGGGTTAAAAAAAGGGATAAAAAAACCCATTTTTCCCCCCCTTGGGGCCCCCCCCCTGTTTTTAGAGGCTTTTGGGCCCCCACAAAAAGAACAAAGAAAAAGGCCCCCCCGCACCCCTTGGGGTTGTGGCACCAATTTGGGGCCCTGGTCCCACCCCCCCATTGGCCCCCCCCTCTTTTGAGTGTGGGGTTTGGGGGTGGGACCTTGGGTGGGGGGGTTTTTTTGTCCCACCCCTTAGTCCCCGGGGCACTTTTTTGTTTTTGTTGAAAAGGGGCCCCCCCCCCTGGTTGGTAAAAAATTTGGTTTTTTCCCCACCTGGGGAGATAAAGAACCCCACCCACACTTTTTTTGTGGGTTTTTGGGGGCCCCTCGTAAAAGAAAAAAAAAAAAAAGAAAAAAGGGAAAAATTTGTTTTTATACATATTTTGAAAAAGGAATTGAGAATTTGGGAAAAAAAAAACCCCAAACGCACTTGGGGGGCAGTCCCCACCCCGCCCCTTTGTTTTTTTCTGTTTGGTTAAAAAACCAACGGTACAAAGACAACAAAGGAAAATTTGAAAAATTTTAGTTTTTTTTTGTGTTAAGCCCCCCCAAGTTTCGCCCGACCCCCCCCCCCCCCCCCTTTGAGCCCAAATCCGCCCCCCCCAGCCAGTGGACAAAATTAAAAAATTAAATTTTAATTTTTTGTAGGAAGTTGTGAGGTTTTTTGGTGTGTGTCGATTTTCCCCCCATACCCCGTGTTTGGGGGGTTGTTGGGGCCCCGGGGGGCCCTTTTTTTTCCCGTCCCCCCCCCCCCCCTTTGGCCAAACGGTGGGTAAAGAGAGAGGGAGGGGTAGTACTGTTGCCTTGTAGGGCACCAGCTCCCCCCCCCGTTGCCGTCCCACTTGTGCAAACGCTGGCCAGACTGCGGTGGTTGCTCTGGCCAATGATATGTTTGCCCCCCCACCCGCCTCCTCCCCCCCCGCAAGCCCCCCCCATCCCTCCCTGGTATTGGGGGGGTGGGGTTGCCGTTGGGTTTTGTTTCCCCCCCACACCCCCCCCAGAGAAGGTTTTTGGCTTGTTTTGTTTTTTTCCCCCCTTACGGACCGCCCGCCCCCTGGGGGGGTTTTTTTGTGTGGTGGGGTTGGTTGGGCCCCCCGCCTTCATTGGCCCCCCCCCCCTTGTGCCCCCCGGGCCACCGTGTTGGAAACCCGCCCGCCCCAGGGCAGCTTGTTGGTAGGCCACCCCCCCAAGGGGGAAAATCAAATAGCAGTGCCGACACACACAATCCCACCAACACCCCCCCTCCATCCTTTTTTTTTTTTTTTTCCCCCCCCATCTCACCGCCCCCCCCAAGCCCCTCTGCCTATTTCTTTAGTTTTGTGGACGGGGTTATTAAAAAAAAATGGCAAAAAAAAAACAAAAAAACCCCCCTCCTTCCCACAACCCGGTACCAAACACAAACAAAAACAGGTTTTTTTTTTGGGGGTCACCACAAAAAACGCCCCAAAAGATGGGTTTTTTTTACTGAAGGGGTGTGTTATTGTGGTTTTTTTCCCCCCCCCCCAAAAAAAATGGGCCCCCCTCCCTTATGGGGTGTGCAGACCTTGTTCCTGTCCCCCACAGCACCCCTCAAAAAGGAAGGACCCCTTAAACCCCTGGGGTTTGGGGTCAATGGGGTTTTCCCCGCAAAAACGACCCCCCCCCACCCCTGAGTCCCTCTCCCCAGCACCAAAAACCCCAAAGGGGCCCAAAAAAAAAAAAAACAGGGGTGTTTTTTTAAAAAAAAAAAAAAAAAAAAAAAAAAAAAACGTGAACCCAGCCCAAGATCCGAAAAATTGAGGGGGGGGAGGGGGGCCCCACCCCCCCCCCCCCACACAAAAAAGAAAGAACCAGCGTTTTCAGGAAAAAAGCGCTTTTTGGAAAAAAAAAGCCCCCCCCCCCCCTCAGGGGCCCCCTCCCCCCCCCAAACAGAAAAAGGACCGAACAAGAAGGGCGAAACTTTTTGAGGTTTTTGTCAGATATTTCCACCAGCACAACCGTAAAAAAGAACCCAAAACGCCAAAAGGGGGTGGTGAAACAGGTGGGTTGGGGGTGGGGCCCCACAAAACCGAAGGGGAAAAGAACAAGCTAAAAAACAAGCCCAAAAAGAGCAAAGCAAAAAAACCCCCTGATGGTTTCCCCCCCCCCCCCCACCCTTCCATTCCTAGGGGCCCCCTGTTTTTTCTTTGTAAACTTTCCTTTGGGGGAACCATTGCTTAAATTTGAGTTCCCCCCCTGGTTAAAAAAAAAAAAGAAAAAAAAAAAAAAAAAACTTTAAATTTTCCATAGCAAAAAACGCACAGTAGTGGGGGGGGGGTTGGACGGTGGGGAAAAAAAAACCGGGCCCTGGGGGCCCTTTTGTTTTTGGGCCAAAAAAAAGGGGGGGCCCCCGCCGGGACCGCTGGGCCGCAAAAAAAGAAAGCCCAAAAAAGGGTATCCAGACCCGGGGGGGGAAAAAAAAGAAAAAAGGTCCCACCACCCCCTTCCCCCCCCCCCTTTTCCCCCCGACAAACGCCCAAAACAAAAAACCTTGGGAAAAAAGGCCCCCGCCCAAAAAAGAAAACCGGGTCGAAACCCCTGGCCCCCTGTCCACCCCCCCCCCCCTTCTGTCCCATGGCCCCCCTCCCCCCCTGGGGGGCCCTTCCCCGCCAAAATAAAAAAAAAATCACTGCCGGGTTCCCCGGACTCTGGCAGAGGGAAAAAAGGGGGGGGGGGCCCCCCTCCCCACACAGGCACCCACCACAAAAAAATACCTTTGGGTTTTTGGGGGGTTCCCACACCCCCCCCACCCCCCCCCCCCCCAGCCAACCCCCCCCCATGGTTTAAGCCCCCCAAAGCCCCCCCACCCCCAAAGAAAATTGAAACCAAGTCCACCTCCTCCCCACAGGAAAAAAAACCCCCCCAAAGCCCCCAAAAAAACACTGAAAAAGGGGGGTTTTTTGTTTGTTTGGTTTGGGGGTACAATATTCGAACATGGGCGGCCAAAACAAAAAAAAAAAAAAGGGCGCAAAAAACAAACCCCACCCCCACACCCACCCTTCACGTTGGAACATAAAAAAAGCAATGGGGCCCACCCCCAAAAAATCCCAGGAAAAAAAAATGGTAAAAAACCCTGGGGTTATTTGTACCCCCCACCCCGGGGGTGTACCCCTTATGTTAAAAAAAAACACATACCAAAAAACTCCCCCCCTGGGGGTGGAGGTTTTTATCCCTGGACCCAAAAGGTTTTTTCCCACCCTGTGGTGGGGGGGCCCCCGCCCCTTGAAAAAAAAAGAACCGTATGTTGTAAAGTCCCTTGGTTACCCTCCAAAAAAAGATAAAAACAATGAATGCCCCCCAGAGGGGAGGAAAAAAATGTGGCTTTGTTTTTTTGGAAAAGGTTGGGGGTGTAGCAATTTTTATTGCCCCCCTTTGGGGTTGGGGGTGGTTTGTTGTTTAGAGGGAAACCACCCAGAAAAAAAAAAAAAAGTGTTTTTATTTCCCCCCAGAGGGGCCCCCCAGAAGCAACCAAAAATAAAACACAAAAAAAAAAAAAAAAAAGATGGGGGGAAAAAAGGGGCCCCCGGTTGGGGGTTCCCCCCCCACCCCACCCCCCCCGACACCCCACCCCCCCCCCCCCCCGGCACACCCTTTGGAGCCCCCCCCCGTTGGGGGGGGGGGGGGAAACCGCGAACCATGGAAATAAAACTTTGGAGGGGGGTTAAAAAAAAGATAAAAACCAAAAAAACAAACCCACAAACACACACGACCCACACAAACAAAAAACCCCTCAATACCCAAAAACAGAAAACAACTGAAAAAAAAAAAAAAAAAGCAAAAGCGCCAAAAAAACCCATGAAGAAAAGAAAACCCCCCCAGGGCCCACCCCATCACAATACAAATCTAAGTGCAATAAATATGCCCTCCCCCCCCCTTTTTTGTTTAAGGCCCCCCCTTTTTCCACACCCCGAAAAATCCAAAAAATGCTACCCCCCCCCCCTGGGGTAATAAAAATGGTGACGGCCCCCCATCCCCAACGGAACCCAGTTCCCCCACTGGAAAAAAAAGGGAAGGAACCCCCCCCCCCCCCCATCCCCAAACCGTTGTGAAAAAAAAAAGCCCATGGTTTTGGTTTGTTGGGTGAAAGGTTCCCCCGCCAGCGGTGGGGGAGTTCCCCGCCCCCGTTAATGTGAAAAAAAACGCCGCCCACCCCCGAAATTGGAAGATTTTGCCCCATACCCCTTGTTCTGGCCCCCCCCCCTTGAAAAAACACGCCCTAAACAAAGTTTCACCACAAAGCCAAAGATAAAAATTGGTGCCCCCAAAAACGCCCCCCCCCCGCAAAGAAGAGAGAATAAAAAAAAAAATTGCTGGCACCCACCCCCCCGGTTTTACCCCACCCCCTAAAATGGGTGGCAATACCCCTCGCCTTTTGGACCCCCGGTTACCACCCCCCTTCCCCCCCCCCCACACCAACACCACCAACGGGGCTTTTTTTAAAAGAAAAAAGGCCAAAAAGAATTTGAAAACACCCTGCCCAGACTTCAGCCCCCCCCGTTTTCTTTTTTTTTTTGGGGTTTAAAAAACAAACCAATCTCCTTTCCCCCCCCTATGGTAGTTTTGGTTTTGTTTTGGTTTTAAAATTTTGTTAAAAAAACACGTGTGTTTTTTTTTTTGTGTGTTGTTTTTTTTAAAAAATTTTTCTTTTTTTTTTTTTTTTTAATTTTTTTTTTTTAAATGTAAAGTTTTATTTAAGTCCCCCCCACCCCAAAAATGGGGAGTGGGTGGATGGGGGGGTGGGGTGGGTGGGTTGTGGTGTTTGGGTTGGGGGGGGGTACAAAAAACCAACCTTTTGTGGGGGTGGTTGGTGGTAGAAAAAAAACCCCAAAGTGGTAAAAAATTCCCAGTAACAATCCAAATCGTGGTTAACCGCAATTTTTATTTTTATGTTTCTTACCCCCAATTTTTTTACCCCCATCCCTCTGTTTTTTTGCCCCCCTCCCCGGACTTTTTTTTCCACCGCCCCCAGGGAAAAAAATGTTGGCCACACCAAGGAGTGTGTGTTTGTCCCCGCCCAACCCGAAAGTTCAGAAAGGCCGCAAAAGGGACCCCCCCCCCCCCCCCCCGCGCCCCACGCCCCTGATTCCCCCCCCCCCACCCCTGTAAATTGTTTTTGGGTAAAAAAAACGAAGGGGGAAAAAAAAAAATCACCTGGGGGATCCCCGAACTCCAGGGGGCCCCCCTTTCCCCCCTTAACTGGCCCAAATGCCCAGAGGCCCCTTTTAAAAAAAAAAAACCCCCTGGGAAGGGCCCAATCGCGTACCACCTTCTCACAGTCCCCTTCCAGCCCCAAAAACCCGGGGGGTGTGTTTGGGTTTTTTTTTAAACAAAAAATGTTTAAAAAATGGTGGGCCCCAAATGGTTGTGGGTGGGGGGGGGGGGCGAAAAAAAAATGGAGGCACCCCCCCCCCCCCCTGTGCCCCAACGGGGTTGTCTTGTCCCCCCCCCCTAACAATTGGGTGGGGGCCCCCCCTGTGTTTTGTTTTGTTTGTTAAAAAAAAAAAAAACACAAAATGTTGGGCCAAAAAAAAAATTGAAAATGTTTTTTGGTGGGGGGGGGGGGGGGGGGGGGGGGGGGCAAAAAAAACACAATTGAGTGGGGGTGGGGTGGGGGGGTTGGGTGGGGCAAATGGGCGTTTCCCCACTAATGTGTAAAATGGACCAAAAAACAAAAGGGTTGGGTGGGGGGGTGTTGGGGGCAAATAAATTAAATGAAGGGGTGTGGGTTGGGGTTTTTGTGGGGCCCCTGTTTTTTGGTGGGGGGGGTTTGTGCCCATCCCCGGTTTGTGGGGTGGGCCAGAAATGTTTGTTGTTTGGGGGTGGGGGTAAAAAAGCCCATACAAAAAAGAATTTTTGATTGTTTCACCCCCGTAAGTGTAAAAAAAAGGTTGGCCCAATGGTTTGTTTTGGGGGGTAAACCATAAAAATTTGCACCCCCCCCTTAGCAGTAAAATGTTGGGGGGGTTTGTTCCACCCCTTGCCCAATTTTGGCCCGCAATTGGGGTGGGGGGGGTGTGTGGGGGGTTGGGGGGGGTTGGCCAAAAAAAAAAAACATGGGGGGTTGGGTGGGGCAACATGAAAATCAAAACTCCCCTTGGCCCCCACCCTGGCAAAAAGAAAAATTCGTGCCCCCACAACAATAGCCCCCCCCCAAATAGGGGTGGTAAAAAAAAAAAAAACAAATGGGGTGAAGGTGGGGGGGTTGGGGTTTTGTGCCGTGGCCAAAAAAAAAACAAACAAAATTAGTTTTTTTTGGGAGAGAGGCCCCTGTTTGTCTACTTTTGGGTTTGTGGGGGGTACCAAACAACCCCCCTGCACTTTTGATTTTTTGGCCCCCACCACAACAACCCCCACACAAATGCGTTTTCCCTCCATGGGGGACAAGGTTTTGTTTTTTTGTCTTTTGGTTTTGTTGTATGGGGTGGTTTTGTTTTGTTGGCAACTGGCAAAACACCAACCAAATTGTTTGGGGTTTGGTTATAGAGTGTTTTTTTTTTTTTTGTCAAAAACCCTGTGGGGGCCCCGTGGTGGTTGGGGGTGGGTGGTTGTGGGGGGGTTAGTGGGGGGTGGGTGGCCCCCACTCGGCCCCTTGGAGTGGTGGCCAACCACTTGTGTGGGGGGAGGGTTTGTGGGGTGGCAACAACCCGTTGGGGTGCCAACCCAACACAAACCCCCATTTGGTTGGGGTTTTTTGGGGCCACACAATGCCCGGGGTTGGCCCACGAAAAACAAAAAGAAACGTGGAAAAAAAAAAAGAAACAAAACCAAACCCCCTTAAAAAAAAATGTGGAAGGAACAGAATTTAAAAATAACAATTTGTGTTATCCGAGCCCCCTTTTTTTTTTTCTATGGACCCCTGGGGGGGTTTTTGTTGTTGTGTGTTTCTTAATGTTGTTCCCCCATCCCTGTAAAACAGCTTGACTGGGTGGTCCCCCCACCCCCAAAAGTTTTTGGGAATTTTGGGTATTTTTTGGGGCCAAACAAAAAAAAGAAAAAAACAAACCGGGGGGTCGGAAAACAAGCCCCCCCCCCCCCCCCACCCACGGTGGGAAAAAATTGGTTGGGGTGGGAAAGGTTGGTCTCCCCCCCCGATTGTTGATAAAAGATCAAAAATGCCTTTGAAACCGGGAAAGGGGATGAGGACAGGAATTTGGGGGGAAAGTTTGTTTTTTTTTGTTTTGTTGTGTTTGGTTGGGAGATGCCTAGCCGCAGCCCCCGGGGGCCTGGGTGGCCCAGGGGGGAAAAAAAAAAACAAGTTTCCCCCCCCCCACCCCCCCCCCCCCCAAAAGAAAAAAACTGAGGTTTTTTTTTTGTTTTGGTTTGGTGTTTTGTGTTTTTTTTTTTTGTTTTTTTTTTGTTGGTCCCGGGGGGGCCCCGGGGTGTGGGAAGCACTGGAACAAAAAAGGAAAAAGCTGGAAAAAAAGCCCCCCCCGCCATAGCTTTTGGGGAAAAATGGAACGGAGAGTGAAAATGTGCCCCGTTGGGGCCACCCCCAAGTTGTTGGTTGGGGGGGGGGAAAAAATATAAAAATCACACAGAGAAAAGCCCCCCGCAAAAAAGGTTGGTGTGGGGGTGGGGGGGGGGCCCCTTGTGGGACCAGAATGAAAAAATTTTTTTTCCCCCACCTTTTTTGTTTTGGGGTGAACCACCAAATTGGAAAAAAAAAAAGTTGTTTTTTGTGGTTTTTGAAAAAGTGGCCCCCCCCCCCTCCACTTAAACAAGAGAAAATCTTTTGTCCCAGAAAGTTTTTTTTTTTTTTTGGGGGTCCCCCCTAAGGGTTTGGTTTTGGTTTGTTTTTTTCAGGGGAAAAACAACCCCAATGTGGGGGTGGGTGGGGGAGGGGGGGTGGAAAGGGTTTGCCCCCGCCAAGGGAAAAAAAGTTTTGGTGGGGTAGGGGCCCCCCCCCCCAGTAGGAGGGGTTTTTGGGTTAAAGTGGTTGTGTTTCCCGAAAAACCCAAAAAACCAAATAAAACAGCGCCGGGGTGCCCCCCCCGTCCCACCCCCGCCCTTGCCCGTCCTTGCTTGGATAACGAAAGCCGCCCCAACCAGGGTAAATAGGGGGCCCGCCCCCCCCCCCGCCCGGGGAAACAAAAGGAAAAGGAAAGGTGGGCCGTGGGGCCCCCCCGGCCGGCGTGACAGGCCCACCCCTGGTCGCTGGTGGGGGCCCACCCCCCCAATGCCCCCCCCCGAAAGAAGGGGGTTTTTGTGGTTCCCAACCCCCGCCCCCGAAAAAAGGGGGGCCCCCCAAACTCCCCCCCCCGTGTTGGTTGTGGGCACCCTAAACTAGCACAAGGCCCCCCAGGTCCACCCCACAGCTGGGGGGGGGCCCCCCGCCGGGAAAGGGGGGGCCCCGGGGGAGTGGGAAAAGGCCCCGTTGGGTGGGTTCCCCCCCCCCCCCACCCCCTCCCCAGGGCCCCCCGGAAAAAGGGGCAGGGTTGGGGCCCCCCCCACCCCCCCTCCCCCTCCTTTGGTTTTAGGAGGGCCGGGGCCCGGGACAGCCCCCGCCCCCGCCAGCCGTGGCTGGTCACACACCCCCCACCCCCCCGCTTTGGTTGCCCCCGAGGAAAAAAGGTTTAGGGGGGGCCCCCAGGGGGGGGGGGCCCGGGGGGGGTTGGGGTCAACCCCCCCCCCCCCCCCCCCCCCCCCCCCCCCCCCGGGAAAGGGAAAAACAACCGGGGCCCCCCCCGGCCCCAAAAGCCCGGGTCCCCCCCCCCCCAGATACCGCCCACGCGGAAAAAAAATGCCCCGCGGACGGAGGAGGCCGGGGCGACCCCAACGGTCCCCAACATTTTGAGGGGGGGGGGCCCCGGGGCCCGGGGGGCGGGGCCCGGGCCCCGGGGGTGAAAAGAAGGAAAAAAAAAAAAACAAGGGTCGTGAGGGCCCTTACGTGCCCCCAGGGGCACCCTGGCACCCCCCGCACCCCGCCCCCCGCCCCCCAGCCCCCCCCGGCCCCCGATGCCCAGCCCACCCCCCCCCCCCCCCGGTTACCACACCCCCCCCCCACCACCCACCCCCCCCCACCCACCCACCCCCCCCCCCCCTTTCCCCCCCCCCACCCCCCCCCCCCCCCCCCCCCCCCCCCCCACCCCCCCCCACCCCCCCCCCCCCCCCCCCCCCCCCCCCCCCCCCCCCTTGTTTTCCCAAGCCCCCCGCACCCCCCCAGCCCCGGGGTGGGGGAAGCCGGGGGGGCCCCCCCCGGGGGGGGGCGGGGGAGTCCCCCGGGGGGGGGGCCCCAAAAAAGGTTTTTTTGGGGGTTTTGGGTGAAGCCCGACCGGGAACCCCCCTGTTTGGGGGGGCCCCCCCCGGGCAAAAAAAAAAGCGGGGGGGGGGGCCCCAGGGGGCCGGGGTTTTGGGGGCCCTGGGGCCCGGGGGGGGGCCGCCCCTTTGGTGGGGCCCCGACCCCCTTTTTCCTTTGGTTGGTGGGGGGGGGGCCAGCACCGGGCAAAAAGTTCCCACTTCGGGTTCCCCCACCCCCGGCCGCCCCCGGGGCCCCCCCCCCCCCACCCCCCCCCGCCGGTTTTCCCCCCCCCCTGACGTTCCCACCCACCCCCACCCCGGGGGAAGAAAAGGGGGGCCGGGGAAGCACCCCCGGGGGGAGGTGGGGGGGGGAAGGCACCCAAGAAAAGGGGCCCCCCGGTGGGTGCCGGGGGGGGCCCACCATGGGGGGGGGGCACCCCCCCCCCCCACGCCGTGGGGGGCACCCCCCCCCCCGGGGGGCCCCCCGGGGCCGGGGGGCCCCGGAAAAAGAAAAAAAACAAATGCCCCACCCCCCCTGGCCCCCACCCCCCTGGGGGGGGGGGCCCGGCCCCCCCACCCCCTGGGAAAAAAAAAAAAAAAAGGAAGGGGTTGGTGGCCCCCCCCCCCGCGGGGGGCCGGCGGGGGGGGGCCACCCGCACCGAAAGCCCCCCCAACCCGCCCCCCCCGCCAACCCCCCACCCTCACCCCCCCCCCCCCACCCGCCCCCCCCACACGCCCATGAGTTTGTGTGGCCAAAGCCCCACGCCGGTGCCCCCCCCACCCCCCCTATGCCCCCGAGGTGGCACCCCCCGTTTGAGTTGTTCGGTGTGGGGGGGGGGGGGTCCCCCCCCCCTTGGGGAATCCTCCCCCCACCCGGCCCCTGGTTTTGGGGGGGGCCCCTAACCCTGGTAAAACCAGAAAAAAGACACCGCGTTTCACCCCCCCCACCCCCCCTTTTCGTGCAGCTTTGAAGGGCCCCCCTCCCCCTGTTTTTGTCCTGCCAGTTGGGGGTACCTGTGGTGTTGGTCTTGCAAACAAGAAACCGACGCCTCCCCCTGGCCTTGCCGGCCCCCACCCACCCCACCCCCCCCCCCCTGGGGCCCCCCCCCCCCCCCAATTGTGGCCCAAAAGTTTTTGGGTTTGGTTGGCTCCCAACGCCCCCCCCTGTTCTCCACCAAGCCCCCGCGCCCACCCCACTTGGGGACCCTTTTCCGCCATCCTTTCCCCCCCCTTGCCAAAACAAAAAAAACAACCCCCCTCAATCCCCCTGGCACCGTGGCCCCCTAGGGCCCCCCCCCCCGCCCCATTATGCGTCCACCTTTTCCGTTTTTTTTTCCCCGTCCTTCCCCACCACCCCTTAGCCCCCCGGGGGTTAAATAAACAAATTCCCCTTGGGGTTTTGTTTTTTAATGTTTGGTTTTTGTTGGTGCCCCCCCGTTGTGTTGTAAAATTCCCCGCCAGCCCCCCCCCCCACTCCCCACCTTTTGACCCCCCCCTTGCCATTCCCCCTGCCAAAAGAACCCCACCCCCCCCCCAACATCGGCCCCCCCCCCCCTGTTCCCTACGTTGGTTGGGGGGGGAGCAGTTGTTTGCCCCCATTGGGTACCGCACTGAGCCCCCTTTTGTATGTTGAAAATGGGCCCCTAAAAGGGACACCCCCGCAATAGATAAGAAATTAGATTCCCCGTCCCCACCCACCCCCCCCCCCTGCAGCCCCCTGGGGTTGTTCCCCCCCCCCCATCCACGCAAATTCCCCCCTAAAAAAAACCAGTTGGGGTTCCCCCTGTTCCTTTTTCCCAAGCCCCCCACCCGCCCCCCCCTGGGGTGCCCCCACCACCCCACAACCCCCCTCCCCTCCCCCAGCCCCACCCCCCCCCCTGGGGGAAATAACCACCTGTTATTGGTCCCTGGGTAAAAAAGCACACCCTGAGGACCCCACCCCCCCGCCCCCCCACCTCCTGTGTCTTTTAAACCCTGGTGGCCCCCCCCCCTTGCACCTCGTTTTTTCCGGCACCCGCCCCCAAAAATTCCCTGTAAAAACACACACCCCAAAAAACACCCCGTGTGTCCCCCCCCAACCCACCCCATTTTTTTGGGCATGGGGAAAATCCCCTGTTGTTTTTTTTGACTCCCCCCCCCCCCCCAAATCCTCCCTCCACCCCCCATCAACAAAAACAAAACACACAAAAAACCCCCGGAGGGGGGGTAAAAAAAGAAAAAGGAAAAAATGGAAAAAGAGAAAAAATGAAAAGCACCCAAAAAAAAAAAAACCAGGAAAAAAAAAATTTTTCCCCAAGCCCCCCCCCCAAAAATGGACGGTTTTTGGGGGGTTTTTTTTGGGGTTTCAAAGGAAAAGGGCCGAAAAAAAAAAAGGAAAAAAAATCCCCCCCAACAAGGTTAAAAGAAGGATGGGGCCCCCTTTTGCCCCCCCAGGCCAACCCCCCCTTTTACAAGAAAATGGGGGGTGTCAAATCTCCAATGCCCACCTGTAAGGTCAAAACAAAAAAAGGAAAAAGATGGGCAACCGCAGGGCCCCTTGGGGAAAAAAAAGAGGGGGGAAAAAAAAAAACCAAGGTTAAAAAAAAGGAAAAAAAAAAGGACAAAAACAAAAAAAAAGGGGACCCCGCCAGGGCCTTTTGCCCAAAGACAAAAACCCCTAAGGGATCCCCCCCCCCCCCCCCCCTTTTTTAAAAAGTCCCAAAAAAAAAAAAAAATCCAATAAAAAGGGGGGGTGGAAAAGGGGCCCCCCCCCCAATGCCCCTTTTTAGAAGGGGCCCGGATGGGGCCCACCTGCCACATAAGAAGAAAAAATTTTGAAGAAAAAAGATTTTCCCGACATGTTCCCCCACAGAAAAAAAAAAGTTTTTTCTTAAAACCGGGGACCAACCCCCAGTAATAACCCTGGGGGGGGTGCCCTCAGGGAAAAAAAAAACCACTAAAAAAAAAACATAACATGAAAAAGGGTAAAAAAATCGCACCCCTAAAAAAAAAAAGTCCCAAAAGCCAATGAAAATGGGAAGAGGGGGTGTATGTTTGTTGTCAAAGAAAAAAAGAGGGGGAAAGCCCCATTTGCCCCTGTAAAATAAAAGGGATCAAAGACCAAAAACTCTGATGCACCAAAAAATGGTGGGGTGTTCCCCCCCCCACCCCCCCCCCCCAAGTTAACCCCTTCCCCCGAAAGGAAGGTGGTTGGGGGTAGGCAAAATAAAAAAAGAAAACA
The DNA here is from genome assembly GCA_023101885.1 of Typhlomys cinereus. Classification (NCBI taxonomy): domain Eukaryota; kingdom Metazoa; phylum Chordata; class Mammalia; order Rodentia; family Platacanthomyidae; genus Typhlomys; species Typhlomys cinereus. Next base: position 80,813 of record JALPQD010000032.1, on the reverse strand, counting down.
AAAAAATTTTTTGTCCCTTTCAAAAAGAAGCCCTTTCAAAGAAATGTAAAACACGGGTTTTAAAAAAACCCTGGGTTTAAAAACACAGCCTTACCCCCCCCCCCGTGGGGGATCCAGAAAATACCCAACGTAAAACCCGACTGTCCCCCCCCCCCCCCTTCCCCCTGGCACAAAGTGGGGCACCATCCCTAAGGATTGCCCTTGGGCACATCAAAATGTTCCCGGGGGGTCCCACGGGTGTTCGTGCCCCCTCCCCCGGGGGGGCCACCCGCCCGCACCTCCCCCCCCACGCCCCGGTGCCCCCCCAAAACCCTCATTTCCCTCCCTTTTCCCTCCAAGCCCCCAAAGTACCCCCACGCCTCTTTACCCAACCCGTTCCCCACCCCACCCCCGCCCACCCCACCCCCTCGGTTCACCCCCCCGGCCCCCCCCGAGGGTGCCCTGTCCCCCCCCACCACCCCCCAGTTTCCCCCCCCCCGCTCACCGCCAACGCCCCCCGACCCGGTGTCCTTCCCACCACGGTGTTGCACCCCTTTTGTTTTCCCCCCCCCCCCCCCTTCCCCCCCCTCCCCCGTAAAAAAACCCCCACCCTCCGTTGGTTACGAGGTGTTAAAAAGTTAAAGACAAGACCCACCCCCCGCTTGGCCCGCCCCTTTCCCCCACCCCACCTTCCCACCCGAAACCGAGAGTGTTACCTTTGGTGGTCCCTTGTTCCGCTTCCCCCGCCCCCCCCAAAATTTAAAAATGCGCCCCCCCTTAAAAAAAAATACCCTCCCCCCCCCCGCCCCAACCCCCGCCGCCCCCCCCCCCCTCCCCCTCCTTTCCCCACCCCTCGCCACAACGCCAATCCCCCTCCGTTCCAACGTATTTGCCACCGCCCAAACCCTCCCAAAAAAAAAAAATCCCCCCCGCCCAGATCCCACCGCCCGCCTTCCACCCCCACCCCACCCCTCTGTACCCTCCCGGCCCCCGACCCCCAACCCAGGGGTTAAAAAATCCCCGTGGTTACCCCCCCCCCCACCATGTCCCCTTCTTCTGTCCCCCCCGCCTTTGTGCGCCCCCCACCCCCTAAAGTCTCCCTCCGCCCCTCACCCATCTCCCCCTCCCCCGTACCCCACCCCCGTCCAACCCCCGCAAAAAAAAATTTTACCCCCCGTAACCCTTGTTGCCCACCCCCGCCCCCTCCCTCCCCCTTCCCCCCAACACCTTTGTTTTATTGTTTTTTGTCCTCGCCCCAGGCCGACCCTGTTTCCCTGTTTTACCCACCCCCTGTTTTTCCCCCCCCCTATGCGGCCCCGCTACCCCCCCAAGCCCATCGCCCAAGTAAAAATTCGCACCCCCCCAACCTCCTCGCTTCCCCATCCGCCCTCCCGCACCCCGATCCCCCCGGGTTTTTGTTTTTTTCCCCCCCCGTCACCTCCCTTAAGAAAAACAAGTTAAATGGTTGCCCCACCCGTTTCCCCCCCAACCCCCCTTTAAAAAATCCCCCCACCCCTTTTAGTGGAGTTCAGAAATAAAAACCAACCTCTCACGCCCCCTCCTCCCTGCACGCCGCTCCCCTTCCCCCCCCACGTCTTTGTGAAAAAAACACTTTTGTCCCCCTGCCTAAAAGTCCCTAACCACCCCCCACCACCCAAAAGAAGCGCCCCCGCCTCCCCTTTCCTTCCCCCTTGTAACCCGCGCCCTCCCTCCCCCCTGCCCAGTTCGCCCCCCCCCCCACCCCCCCCCAAGACCCTGTAAGCACCTCCAAAAATTCCCCTTTTTTTCCAACCCCCCGCCCCACCCTGCAGCCCGCCCCCCCAGAAACCCCTCCACCCCGCTCCCCTTCGCCTTTTTGTCCCCTGTCCCCCCTTTGTCCCCACCTCCCCCCCCTTCACGGCTCCACCTTTCGCCTGTTGCCCGGTGTAAAGAATACAGAGCCCCCAAGAAAATTGCGCCTGCTTAAAAAAAGTTTTTTCTCCCCCCCGTAAAATAACCGCCCCCTCCCCCCCCAACCCCCCCTTTTTAAAGAAAAAAATGTTTTTTTTTTTGTTTGTTTTTTTTTGTTTTAAAAAAGACCTTTTTTTTCACCACCAAAGCAAAGAAGAGATAAAAAGAATATTCCCCCCACTCCACCCCAAGCCACCTTCCCCATTTGTGATTTCCCCCACCCCCCCCCCACCACCCTCCCCCCACCAAGAGCAGCTTTTTGGTGTTGGTTGTTTACCGCCCTGTTTGGAAAAAAAACCAAGCCCCCATTACAACCTTGGGAAAAAAAAAAAGCTTTGGTTAAAAAGAGTTCCTCCCCAAAAAATAAAAACCTTTTCCCGTTTGTTCACCCGCCCCCCAACCCCCCCATAATACCCTTCCCCAGACCCCGCCCCCCCCCAACCCCTTTGGGGCTTTTTTTTTTTCCCTTTTTTGTAAAAAAAAATTTTCCCTTCCCCACAAAAACCCAAACCTGCCCCCCCCAAGACCCGGCACCCAACCATCCTCCCACCTTCCCCCCCCCCTCCGTACAACCACGCACCACCACCCACCCCTTCCCACCCCCCCCAGAAAGGCCAATTTCTTGTTGAAGGCTTCTTGTTTTATCCCCTCCCCTTTTTTTTTTCCCTGTGTGTTGTTTTTTTTTGTTTTGTTTCCAGAATGTGTTGCCCCCCTCCCCCCACCCCCGGCGCCCCAAAAAACCCCCCCCCATTTTTGTTTTTTAGGTGGGTTTTTTGTGTTGTTTATTGTAGGTTGGTTTTTTTGTTACCCCCTTAAAAAAAATTTTGTGTTGTTTGTCCTTTAAACACGCCTTGTTTTTTCCCCCCCTTTGGTCAAAAAACAAAAAAAAAACCCAAACCCATCCGAAGCAAACAATGGCCCCAACCACCCCCCCCCAATCCCCCCCCCACGCCTGGGCCGTCCCCGTAACAAAGAAAAAAACTTACCCCCCCACCTTTTTTCCTGCCCTCTCCCCCCCCCCTTTTTCCCTTTTTTCCACCCGAACCCTTTTTTTTTTTTTTTTCCCCCACTCTTTAAAAAAAATCAAAACAATCCCGGGACCCCCTTCAACAAAAAATTGTTCCCCCCAGGGGGATAAAAAAAAAAAACCAAAAAAAAAAACCTTGTTTTTTTTCCACCACAACACCCTTTGTTTGGTTTTTTTTGATTTGCCCCAGAAAAAAAAACCCAATCGCCCAACTGGAACGGTCCCGCCCCCCCGACCCCCCCGCCATCCCCAGCTTTGTGTTTTTGGTTTTGGAAACCCTAAGAAAAAAAAAAAAACCCGCCCCCAACCAAGAAAAAAGCCTTTTACCGAATTTTTAATCTTCCATCCTCACCCAATTAAGTGGGTGGGGGGGGGGGTCCAAAATTCCCCTTGGGGTGGGGGGGGCACCGCCCAAAAAAAAAATTGGGGCCCACACCATACAGAATGCCCCACCCCTACCGATTGCCCCCCCCCAAAAAACAAACCAAAAGCACAAAAATGCCCAAACCCACACCGGGCTAAAAATTTGCAAAAAACAACAAACACCGCAAACAAAAAAGAAAATAAACAAAAAAACAACACCCATTGAAAATGGCCCCCCCAAAGACCCCACAACCTTCCCCAAAATAGTTTTAAATACATTTGCAAAAAAACAGTTCCAAATAAACAACCAAACAAATGCCCCCAGAAAAAACCTGAAGCAAAAAAAACAGATGGGGGCCCCACCCCACTCAAACACAAAACCTTCCCCCCCCAATTGGAAAAAAACAAAAAAAACATTGCAATGGGGGTTTTTTTGTTTCCCCCCCCCCCCCCAAAACAAAACTTCCACCCCAAAATGGCCCAAATGCCAAAAGGATTGGGGTTAAATTTAAAATTTTTTTGGGGTCCCCCCCCCCAAACCAGAACAATTGTTCCACCGCCACAAAAAACAAAAAGACCAACACCCAATATAGTGCAAATGGCCAAGAAAGACCCACCCACCCCCTAAACCAAATAAAAATCCCCCCAAAAATTCAAATAAAATTTTAAAAATGGGTTAAACCAACCCCGGCCCCCGCACCCACCCCCCAAAAAAGAAAAAAACACAAAAACATTTTCAAAAACAATAAACCAAAAACGAAAACAAGTTTAAAAAAAAAAAAAAAAAATAAAAATAAAACCCAAAAACAAAATATAGCCCCCCCCAAACAAACAAGAATGCACACAGGGGGGCACATCCACACATATATATCCCCAAAAAAAAACAAGACACATTTTTTTCGTTTTGTTAAAAAAAAATAAATACAAAAACAAACAATCATAAGAAACCCCCGCCCCCCGCCAAACCCCCGAAAAAAGATGCACCCCCACACCCCATTTGGTTTGGCGAAAAAAAACACAAAAAAACAAAAAAATAATATGATGCAAAAAAAAAACATATACCAACCAGGCACCACGAAAGAAAAAATAAAAAAAAAATTTAAAAAAAAAAAAACAAACCAACAACTTTTGTGTCCCCCCAAAAAGCAATAACATTTTCCCAAAAAAAAGACAACCCCATAAATTGTCCAGCCCCACGCCCAAAAAAAATAAAAAGAACAACTTGTTTTTTTTTTTTTAGTGGTCCCCCCCCACCCTTTTTAAAATATTAAGTTGTCCCCCCACTTCACAAAAAAATGTTGTTGTTTGTTTTTTTTTGTTGATTTTTTTTGAAAAGCCCCTTTCCTGCCCCACGTTGACCAAAAGAGTAGAAAGTGAACCCCCCCCCCCACCCTGAAAAAAAAAGGGTTGGTTTTTCCGGTATCCCCCAGATCCCCTGTAACAAAAAAACCCCAGAAGTCCATCCCCCCGGGTGGGAAAAAAAGCGGTGGGAGGGAAACCCGGGGTGGC
>JALPQD010000032.1:22812-68380 GCA_023101885.1 Typhlomys cinereus | reverse complement strand
TTTTTTTTCTTGGGCCGCTGCTTGTGCTGGTTTGGTCTGCGTGTTTGTTTGGCTTGTCGTGTGTGTGTTTTGGGTTTTTTTCCGTTGGTTTTTGTTCGTTTGTGTTCTTTTTTTGTTCCTTGGCCCTGGTCGGGGGGCGGTCCCGTGGCCTCTCCGGCCCTGTTTTTGTCTTTGCTTTTCGTTGTTCTTGTTTGTGCCTCCTGTTTTTCGGGCCTGGCGCCGTTGGTTTTTCGTTTGTGCGGCCTCTCCGTGCGTGGCGTGTCGGTGCCGTTTGTGGGCTGGGGGGCGGGGGGTTGGGGGTGGGGGGTGGGGTGGGCGGCGGCTGGCGGGGTCCCCTTGTTCTCTTTTTTTCCTCTCTGGTTTTTGTGCGCCGGTGGGGGGGCCTCTGGGGGTCGGGGGCGGGTGCTCTGCCGTGCCGCGCGGGTTTTGCCGGTGGGGGGTGCGGGTTGGGCGGGGGCTTTGTTTGTCTGTTGGGTGTGGGGGGTTTGGTTTTGTGTTGGGTGGCGGCGGTGCTGCGGGTGGCGCGTTGGGCGGTTTGCTTTGGGGCGGCGCGTGGGGTGCGGCTCGGTTTGTTGGTGGGTCGGCCTGTGTGGTCGGTTGGGGGGGCCGGCGGGGGGGCGGGGGGGGGGGGGGGGGGCGGGGGGGGGGGGGGTGGGGTTTTGGTTGGTTGGTGGTGCGGGTGTGGGTGGGGGGGGGGGGGCCCGGGTCGCGTTGGGGGGGTGGTGTGGTGTTGGCTGCGTCCGGTGGTGGGCGGGTGCGGCTTCGTGGGGGGGGGGGGGGGGGGGGGGCGGGGGTGGGGGGGGGGGGGGGGGGGGGGGGGGGGGGGGGGGGGGGGGTGGGCGGGGGGGGGGGGCGGGGGGGTGTGGCGTGGGGCTTTGGGGTTTTTTTTCCTCGGCTTTTGGCGTTTTTTTTTTTGGTTTTTTGCCGCTGTTTTCTGTGTTGGGTTCCTTTGTGGTTGTTGTGGGGCGGTGGTTTTTGTTCTGTGTTCCGGTGTGGTTCGCTTCCGTCGTTGCTGCTTGCTGTGGGGGGGCGGCGCGCGGGGCGTTGTCGTGTGTGCTGTGGTTCGTGGTTCTCTGCTGCTTTTTTTTCTGCGTCGTGTGTGTTTGGTCTTTTGGGGGGGTTCGCGCGGGGGTTGTTCGTTTTCGTTGTTTTGCGTGTGCCTTGTGTGGGTGGCTTGCTTTGCGGCCTTTCTGGGGTTCTTCTTTGCTTTGGCGGTGGTGGTTGGTGTGTTTTTGTTGTGTGTGTGTTGTGGCCTTTTTTTGGGTTTTTTTGGTTTTTCGTGGCGGGGCGGGTTTGGCCCGGCTTTTTCTTGTTTCTCGCGTTGTGCTTTTGCGTACCGTGTGCTCCGCTGGCCCGGCCTGTACTGTGTGTCGCCCTACCTCGCCCCCCCCTTCCTCCCCCCCCAGCTTCGCCATTCTTTTTATTTGGATGTGTTGTCTGCGCGTTGTTGTTCTGCTTGTCTTTTTTTGGTTGTCTTGCCGTCTTTGGTTGTTCGGGTGGTGCGTCGGTTTGGTTGGTGTGGGTGTGTTCTGGGGTCGGCGGCTTCTTGTTGCTGTTGTTGTGGCGTGCGGGGGGGGGCGCGGGTTGGCTTCGGGTTGTGGGTTCGTTGGGTGCGCTCGCCTCGAGCGTGGGTCGGCGGCGGGCCGCCTTACGTTGGAGTTTGTGCACACGGGTGGGGGGGGTTTTTTGTTTTTCCCTTCGGCGCCGCCCGCGCAGCGCCCTCGCGGCGCGCGAGCCCTTTCTTGTGTTTGCGCATTGGGTCTTTTGTTTTGTGGGCTTTTGTTTTGTTGGGGGGTCCCCCCCCGAACTCCTCCCACCTTCCTTCCCTCCCATCCCCCCCCCCCCCCCCCCCCCCCCCCTATTGGTTTTGCCTTTTCCTGCCGTTTGGGTTACTGGGTGTGTTTGGGGGGGGGGGGGGGGGGGTTGTTGGGCGTTTCGTTGTGGGGCCTTCTGGGCTGTCTTTTTGGCTTTTGTGGTTGCTGGTTTGGTTGTTTTGGTTGTGTGTGTTGTTTGGCGTTTTTTTGGTTCTTTTTTGCCGGTTCCCTGGGGGGAGGGGGGGGGTTTGGCGTTTTTCTTGTTTTGGGGGGGCTTGGGGTGGTGGGTTGTTTTGGGTCTGTGCCGGGGGTGGGGGGGGGGGGGTGCGGGGGGGGGGTTGGGGGTGGGCGGGGGTGGGGGGGGTGGGGGGGTGGGGGGGGTGGGGGGTCGGCTGGGGGTGGGGGGGGTTTGGCGTGGCGGTTTGCGGGTGGGGGGGCGGGTGGTGGGGGTTCTGTGTCTGTTGGGTGTGGGGGGTTGTGTTGTGCTGGTTGCGGGCGGTTGTGTGGTTGTGGTGCGTTCGGGGGTTTGTTTGGGGGGGCGTGGCGGTGGGTGGTGTTTGGTGGGTTGGTGGTGTGGTGGTTGCGGGGCGCGGGGGGGGGGGGGCGGGGGGGGTGGGGCGGGGGGGGCGGGGGGGGTGGGCGGGGCGTTTGGGTGTGGGTCTGGGGTGGGGTTGGGGGGGCCGGGGGGGGGCCGGGCTTTTCCGGCTTGGGGGGCGGGTGCGTGGGCTGTCTGCTGGCGTGGTCGGTGGGGGGTGGTTGTGGGGGGGGGGGGGGGCGGGTGGGCGGGGGGGGGGGGGGGGGGGGGGGGGGGGGGGTGGTGTGGCTGTGGGGTTTGGGGTTTTTTTGGGTCCCCCTGGCCCGGTTTTTTTTTTTGGTTTCTTGGCTTGTTTTCTGTGCTGTTTGGGGTTCCTTGCTGGTTTGTGTGGGGTTGTTTTTGTTGTGTCTCGGTGTGGTGTTCGTGTCTGCTTGCTTGTTGTTCGGGGCCCGGCCGCCGCGCGGGCGGTGGTGTGTGCGGGCTGTTGTGGTTTCTCGCTGCTTCCCCTTCTTTTCCTGGTTTGTGTGGTTTGTTTTGCGGGGGTTCGGGGGGGGTTCGTGTTTTTGTTGTTTTGGTGTGTTTGTGTGGGTGGGGTTGTTTGCGTTTGGGGTTTTTCCTTGCCTTTTTGCGGTGGTGGCTTCGGTGTGTTTGTTGTCGTTTGTTGTTGTCGGCTTTTTTTTGGGTTTTTTTTCGTTTCGTGGCGGCGGCGGGTTGGCCGGCTTTTTTTGTTGGTTGTGCTTCTTGGTGGTGTCCGGGGGTGTTTGTGTCGTCTGGTTTTGTTGCTGGTGTGTTGTGCGCGTTTGTTTCTGTTTTTTTTTGTGGGTCCTTGCCGTCCTTGTTGTTTTTTTTCGGGTGTGGTGGTTGGTTCGGGGGGGTGTGGGGGGTGCGGCTTTCGTTGGCTGCTTGGTCGTGGGTTTGCGGGGCGCGCTTCTCGGTTTGTCTTCCGTGGTACGTCGTCGGGGTGTGCGGCTCGCCCGCCCGCGCTGTGCCCTTCCGTTGTCGGTGCCTCCACGCTCGTTCACAGATGTTTGCGTTTAGAGCTTGTCCACACTGTGGCCTCGAGCTAGCACGACTCTCTTTGCACAGCGAGAGAGATATTTCAGTCCACCTTCTCGATCTGCGTCTATCTCGCGTCACTCACACTCCCGTTGGAGAGCGCCCCGCGCTCGCACAGCCCCCCGCTCGTGACTGTTGCAGTGGGTGGTCATCGCTCTGCTCCTCTCTTTTGTTTGCTGCCTTCCGCCACCACCGAACCTCGCCCCGTTGAGTTATCGAGATCACCACACAGCACGACGCGCTCGCGGTGGTAGTTCTCCCATTTTGTGTGCCTTTCTTGCCTCCCACGCGCAGGTTCCTTTATCTACTCTTGCTCAGAGCGCCCCACCTCCGTGCTGTTGCTCTTGCTTCCGTCTGTCTACGCAGCGCAGACGCACCGCGCGTCCGCCCCTTCTCCTTTTTTTCTTCCCCGCCCCCCCCCCCCCACCCCTTCATTGCCCCCCTCTTCCCAACGCCCCTCCTCCCCTCTTCCACTTCCCCCTTCCTCTGCTCAGTCTTGTGTTTCTCCACCCCTCCCCCCCCTCCCCCTTGCGTTCCCGCCCCGCCCCTTTGGCCCCCCCCCCTCCCCCCCCCCCACGCCCACCCCCCCCACCCCCTCCCCCCCCACCACCCCCTCCTTCCCCCCCCACACCCCCCACCCCCTTTATCTCCCCTCCCCTTCTCCCTCTCCACCCCCCTCTTTCCCCCTCCCCCCTTCCCCCTCCCCCCTCTTCCCTTCCTCCTTCCCTCCCTCCTCTCTTCCCCTTTTCTTTTTTCACCCCCCCCCCCCCCACACCACCCCCCGCGGCTGCCGGGCTTTTTTGGGCCCCGCCCCCCCTCTTCCCCCTGCGGGGCCCACCCCTTCCCCCCCCTTGCCCCCCTTCCTTGCCCCCGCCCCCGCCTCCCCCAGGTCCACCGCCCGTGTGCATCTCCCAACCGACCATCCCTACGCTACCCGACCCCACTCCGTGTTCACGTTTCTATACCCCGAGACAACACCGATCCTCCACCCCTCCTTTACCCTCCTCCCACCACCAGACCGTCCTCCTTCACCATGCCCCCACACGCGCACAACACCACCCCCACTATGCGCCAGGAAACGGCCCAAACAACCACCACACACAAAACCCAAAACCAAACACAAAAACCAAGACAACACCGGACACCACACCAAGACCAACAAAACACCGAGAGCCTCAATTCGGAACACAACAGTACTTCTACCAACAAAATCCTGACACACCTTCAGCTAAGCGCCCCCGCACCGACACCACCCGCCACCACCCACCTTCGCGCACCCCCACGCACCACCCCGCCCAAACGAGCCTCAACACGCTCGGACACTATGATAAACACACACAACCCCTAGCCCGCACCAAACCCCACCGAACACTAATCAAGACTAGCACCCCCAACCACCCGGCCACGCAGAGAAGCGACACACCCCACCACCCAAACCACCACCCCAACCCCCCCCCACGCCCCGCCCCACACCCCCGCCCCCGGCCGCGGCAGAACCCCGAGCAAGGCAAAAGCCCAGCGGCTATGAGAAGCCAGAAGTCCACTTGCGGACCAAGACAACACCCCACCCCCCCACCCCACCCCCCCCCAAACCACCCCCACCACCCAACTCCAACCCCCCCACAACACCACCCCCAACCCCCAACCCAAACACAGGCACCCGCCCAACCCCAGACGCAGGGAGGGCACATCAACACACGCAGGACCGGCCGGCCATCGCACCGACCCACCAGCGCACCCCACACCCCCCACCCACCCCCACCCCACGACAGCTCACACGAACCCACCGTCAGACCCGCCGGACAGGACCCCAAACATACGCGCAACGGCGACCCCCCCCAACTCTCAAAACAGAAATAGCTCCACGAAAGCCAACACAGCGCTGCAAAACACACACCAGCACAAGCCACACCCCCTCCGACAGACCCAAAGAACCTACTATCGCCACCGCCACGGCCCTTCACAGCCGCCCACCGGACCGCCGGAGCCGCGCACCACCCTGGACCGACACCCAGCCAAGCGGCAACACCAGATCCCTAATGGCACTCGTCAAACAACACCTCCGACACCTAAGCAACAGGGCACCTGTCGCCCACCCGCGCTGCGCAAACGTTCAGTGACCAACAGTCAATACGCTGAACCTTCAGGCACCGCTAGAAAAGAAGACGCCCCACACGCAAGCCCCCACGAGAAACCCATAAACGCTCGGTAGTGGCACCGCGAGACTTAGGGAGGCATTCACCCTCGACACACTCCCCCACCAATAAACCCCAAGCCGACGCACAGCGCAGACGCAACTGCACCAGACACTGACGCGGCAAAATCCACACAACGAGATGTCCACAAACTCTGCGTCGGCCCCGCACCTCCCCACCACACCCACAAATGGAAATCCCAGCATACACGCCCTGACCCACCCAGACTCCACCAAGGACTACCCCTGACCGCCCACCCCCAAGACGGCAGAACAACCACAACAACGACAGCAACAAAGCGAAGCGGCACCACCGGCCACCACACCCCCCGGAGGCGTGAAGCGGAGGCACGGAGGCGGACGGCGACGGCGGATGCGGGAGGCGGAGGCGGCCTCGGGAGCATTTGGCAGTGGTGGTGGTACTCCAGAGGGACTGCGAGGAGTGGCAGCGGGGAAGGGCGGAGGAACCGGCGCCAATTCCAAACAGCAGCTCTCGGCCGGAGCTGGATGCACAGCTGGATGCCTACCATGAAAGAATGACACCAGCCTAAACAGCCAGCAAATCCCGCGGCAGCAGAACCCAGGCGTCGCCACCGGCATCTCCAGTGGGGGGGGGAGGGGAGAGGGGGGGAGGGGGAGGGGGGAGGGGGGCGGGGGGGGGGAGGGGAGGGCGGAGCTGGCTGTGCAGCCAATGATGGGATTTGGTGGTTTTCTCTTTTCAAATAGACTTAAAACTTAGGAAGGTTTTCCCCTTTTTTTCCTTCGGTTTTCAAACTCTGAAACAGACCTGTTTTCTATGAATTGCTTTGGGGATAATTTGACATGGTTCCTTGTTGTGGAAGGTGGTATTCTCATCGTTACTGTAGTAAAATAAGGTGTGCGTAGAATACTAAGTGATTACATTGATGATTGATAGACCAGACAGACCCGACAGACAGACAGGCAGACAGAAAGCAGACAGATAGATAGATAATAGATAGATCGTCCGTCCTAGTGGATACATAAATGATAGTAAACATACATTTAACACTCGCCCACGTAGTGATGTGTTTGGCTAATTTTCTGAGACAGGGTCTCCCGAGGCCAGGCGGGCTTCAGTTCAGTTCAAATTCTAAGTAATCCTTATCACCTCCCTGAGTGCTGAAATTATAAGTGTGAGCGATGGAAGATTCGATTTGAGACGCATTTCAGGGGATTTCTTAATCTTGATTTCTTGACCCGAGGGTGGAATCATAAGAGACTGTGTCTTTCACGACTCTGTAAGCCTCGTGTTCGTTGTCACGGAAACTTCCTTTTTACGGGTCTTCTTTCTCTGAAGTTATAAGCACAACTGCAAAGGAAGGAGAGGCTTCAGGAACACAAGTATTCTCTCAACCTTTTCCACAGTTTCTAGCGACCACGTGATCACAACTTGAGTCACGAATGCCCCTCCCGAGAGACAAGCCGCTCTGTCGGAAATCTCCCCCACCTGAACTACCTCACCACAAGACTCCATAGCCACAACATGGTGTGTCAGTCAATGTATGAGCAAGTCCTTGCTTTCCACTGACATCTGCTCTTCCTTTTCAAGCCTCGGTCCGTCACCTTGAACAAGCTACATCCAGTCTCGTTTAGCAGGATGGTGAGTAGGTGCGGTCAATCAGGTGCGGGGATGATAGGATAATGGGAGTAGGCGGATTATCTCAGACTCTGACCTGATTGGATGTGGAAGTTGCAAAGGGGGAGATACCGGAAAGAAAGAGGTGTGAAAGGGCCTAGCGTCATCCAGTGCGCCGCAGCCTCAGTCTGCGGCCTGGATTGCTAGGAGCTAGGAGCTAGGAGGCCAAAGCACCCGGCAGAACTCATCCAAGTCTGGAAAGTCATCCTCCTGTGCACCGGTAGGGCGCGGGGGAAAACTTTCTTTGCTTCTTCCTTCGGGGAGATCGAGGAGGGTCTTTCTCTGTAGTTTGGGCTTTCCTGGGTCTTTGAAATTTCTTAGCTCAGCAGAAATCTTTCGATTTCTGCGTTTGGGGGTAGAACCTCCTTTTTCAACCACCTGACCCAAGCACCTATCCAATCCGGTCTCACCTCCCCGAGTGCTGAATTTGGAAGCGCGGCGAGGGAAGATTCGATTGGAAGACAGCAATTTCATGGGAATGTATTAATCCTTGACACTTCTTGACCCTGAGTTGATAGGTCATAGAACGTGTGTCTTTCACGACTCTGTAAGCCTCGTGTTCGTTTTCACGGAAGCTTCCTTTTCTTCCGGTCTCCTTCTCTGAAGGTATAAACCAATTGGCAAAGGAAGGAGAGGCCAGAGGAACACGGGCATATTCGGAAAGTTTTCTCAAATTGCATTTTGAGCCGAGACCCCGATTGCGCGCCCGCATGGCCTCCAAGATGGATATGTCTCTGGACCGACATCATCAAGCTGAACCGGAGCCAGCGCGGCGCCGCGGGGGGCCGGGGACGCGGCAGGGCCGTGGCAGGGCGGCCGCGGCGCGGGCCCATGCGGACCGGCCGGCCCTCGCCCGCGGGGGTCGCGGGCGCCGGCGGAATCGGCCGGCGCCTACAGCGGGCCGAAGCGGCTGCCCGGCACAGTGGCCAGCACGACCTCTTCGACCGCGGCTTCGGGGGCGGAGCCGGCCGGAGACCGGCGGCAGACTTCTGCTGTCAAACCTGCACTTCGGGCTGTCGGGCGCCGACGTTCGGGAAGTCTTCGCTGAATTCGGCACGCTTAGAGGCAGCCGTGCACTACGATCGGTGTGGCGAAGCTTGGGACGGCATTCCTGCACTTTGAGCGGAAGGCAGACGCCCTGGAGGCCATGAGGCAATACAACGGTGTCCTCTGCGTGGCCGCCCTATGGACATCCAGCTCGTGACGTCACAGGTTGACGCACAGCGGAGACCACACAAAGCAGAAGCGGAGCGGGGCGGAGGCGGAGGCGGAGGCGGATGCGGGGCGGGAGCGGGCGCGGGGAGCATTGGCAGTGGTGGTGGTACTCCCAGAGGGACTCGCCGAGGCAGCTGGCAGCGGGGAAGAGGCGGAGGAACCGGCGCCAATTCCAAACAGCAGCTCTCGGCCGAGGAGCTGGATGCACAGCTGGTGCCTACCATGAAAGAATGGACACCAGCTAAACAGCCAGCAATCCACGCGTGCAGCAGCAGAACCCAGGCGTCGCCACCGGCATCTCCAGTGGGGGGGGGAGGGGAGAGGGGGGAGGGGGGAGGGGGAGGGGGGGGGAGGGGGGGGAGGGCTGGACTGTGCAGCCAATGATGGGATTTGGGGTTTTCTCTTTTCAAATAGGATCTAACAACTTAGGAAAGGTTTTCCCCTTTTTTTCCTTCGGTTTTCAAACTCTGAAACAGACCTGTTTTCTACTGAATTGCTTTGGGGATAAATTTGACTGGTTCCTGTTGTGGGGAAGGTGGTATTCTCATCGTTACTGTAGTAAAATAAGAGTGTGCGTAGAATAAATAGTACATTGATTGATTGATTGATAGAAGACAGACAGACAGACAGACCGAACCGACAGACAGACGACAGACAGATGTAGATAGATAGATAGATGATAGTATACGTCCATGATGGATACATAAATAGATAGATAAAATTACATTTTAACACTCGCCCACGATAGTGATGTGTTTGGCTAATTTCTGAGAAGGGTCTCCAGAGGCCAGGCGGGCTTCAGTTCAGTTCAAAATCATAGTAATCCTGTATCACCTCCCTGAGTGCTGAAATTATAGTGTGAGCGATGGAAGATTCATTTGAAGACAGCAATTCATGGGGATTTATTAATCCTTGACATTTCTTGACCCCCGAGTGATGGATCATAGGGCGTGTCTTTCACGACTCTGTAAGCCTCGTGTTCGTTGTCACGGAAACTTCCTTTTTACGGGTCTTCTTTCTCTGAAGTTATAAGCACAACTGGCAAAGGAAGGAGAGGCTTCAGGAACACAGGAATATCTCTCAACCTTTCACAGTTTTATAGCGAATCCACCGTGATTCCAACACTTGAGTCACGGAATGCCTACCACAGGAGACAGGCCGCTCTTGTGATACGTAAATCACAAGCAGAATTCTCCTAAGATTAGCCAAATGGTGTCAGTCAATGTATGAGCAAGTCCTTGCTTTCCACATGACATCTGCTCTTCCTCTTTCAAGCCTCGGTCAGTCACCTTGAACAAAGCTACATTCCAGTCTCGTTTAGCAGGATGGTGAGTAGGTGCGGTCATCAGGTGCGGGGATGATAGGATAATGGGAGTAGGCGGATTTATCCAGACTCTGACCTGATTGGATAGTGGGAGTTGCAAAGGGGGAGATACCGGAAGAAAGAGGTGTGTGAAAGGAGCTCCGGGTCATCCAGTGCGCCGCAGCCTCAGTCTGCGGCCTGGATTGCTAGGAGCTAGGAGCTAGGAGGCCAAAGCACCCGGCAGAACTCATCCAAGTCTGGAAGTCATCCTCCTGTGCACACGGGTAGGGGCGGCGGGAAAACTTTCTTTGCTTCTTCCCTTCGGGGAGATCGAGGAGGGTCTTTCTCTGTAGTTTGGGCTTTCCTGGGTCTTTGAAATTTCTTAGCTAGCAGAAATCTTTCGATTTCTGCGTTGTGGGGTAGAACCTCCTTTTTCACACACCTGACCCAAGCACTATCCAATCCGGTCTCACCTCCCCGAGTGCTGAATTTGGAAGCGCGAGCGAGGGAAGATTCGATTGGAAGACAGCATTTCATGGGAATGTATTAATCCTTGACATTCTTGACCCTGAGTTGATAGGTCATAGACGTGTGTCTTTCACGACTCTGTAAGCCTCGTGTTCGTTTTCACGGAAGCTTCCTTTTCTTCCGGTTCTCCTTCTCTGAAGGTATAAACACAATTGGCAAGGAGGAGAGGCCAGAGGAACACGGGCATATTCGGAAAGTTTCTCAAATTGCATTTGAGCCGGAGACCCCGATTGCGCGCCCGCATGGCCTCCAAGATGGATATGTCTCTGGACGACATCATCAAGCTGACCGGAGCCAGCGCGGCGGCCGCGGCGCGGGCCGGGGACGCGGCAGGGCCGGTCCGGTTTGGCAGGCGGGCCGCGGCGGCGGGGGCCCATGCGGAACCGGCCGGCCTCTTTTCTTTTTTTTTTCGGCCCTCGCCCGCGGGTCGCGGGCGCCGGCAGGAATCGGCCGGCGCCCTACAGCGGGCCGAAGCGGCTGCCCGGCAAGTGGCAGCACGACCTCTTCGACAGCGGCTTCGGGGGCGGAGCCGGCCTGGAGACCGGCGGCAGACTTCTGCTGTCAAACCTGCACTTCGGGCTGTCGGGCGCCGACGTTCGGGAAGTCTTCGCTGAATTCGGCACGCTGAAGAAGGCAGCCGTGCACTACGATCGGTGTGGGCGAAGCTTAGGGACGGCATTCCTGCACTTTGAGCGGAAGGCAGACGCCCTGGAGGCCATGAGGCAATACAACGGTGTCCCTCTGCGTGGCCGCCCTATGGACATCCAGCTCGTGACGTCACAGGTTGACGCACAGCGGAGACCAACACAAAGCAGAAGCGGAGGCGGAGGCGGAGGCGGAGGCGGAGGCGGAGGCGGAGGCGGAGGCGGAGGCGGCTCGGGAGCATTTGGCAGTGGTGGTGGTACTCCCAGAGGGACTCGCCGAGGCAGCTGGCAGCGGGGAAGAGGCGGAGGAACCGGCGCCAATTCCAAACAGCAGCTCTCGGCCGAGGAGCTGGATGCACAGCTGGATGCCTACCATGAAAGAATGGACACCAGCTAAACAGCCAGCAAATCCACGCGTGCAGCAGAACCCAGGCGTCGCCACCGGCATCTCCAGTGGGGGGGAGGGGAGAGGGGGGAGGGGGAGGGGGGAGGGGGGGGGGGGAGGGGGAGCGGCTGGACTGTGCAGCCAATGATGGGATTTGGGGTTTTCTCTTTTCAAATAGGACTTAAAAACTTAGGAAAGGTTTTCCCCTTTTTTTCCTTCGGTTTTCAAACTCTGAAACAGACCTGTTTTCTACTGAATTGCTTTGGGGATAAATTTGACTGGTTCCTGTTGTGGGGAAGGTGGTATTCTCATCGTTACTGTAGTAAAATAAGAGTGTGCGTAGAATAAATAAGTAGATACATTGATTGATTGATTGATAGACAGACAGACAGACAGACAGACAGACAGACAGACAGACAGACAGATAGATAGATAGATAGATAGATAGATAGATAGATAGATACGTCCATAGATGGATACATAAATAGATAGATAAAATTACATTTTAACACTCGCCCACGTAGTGATGTGTTTGGCTAATTTTCTGAGACAGGGTCTCCAGAGGCCAGGCGGGCTTCAGTTCAGTTCAAATTCATAGTAATCCTGTATCACCTCCCTGAGTGCTGAAATTATAAGTGTGAGCGATGGAAGATTCGATTTGAAGACAGCAATTTCATGGGGATTTATTAATCCTTGACATTTCTTGACCCCGAGTGGATGGATCATAGAGACTGTGTCTTTCACGACTCTGTAAGCCTCGTGTTCGTTGTCACGGAAACTTCCTTTTTTACGGGTCTTCTTTCTCTGAAGTTATAAGCACAACTGGCAAAGGAAGGAGAGGCTTCAGGAACACAGGAATATTCTCTCAACCTTTTCACAGTTTATAGCGAATCCACCGTGATTCCAACACTTGAGTCACGGAATGCCTACCACAGAGAGACAGGCCTGCTCTTGTGATACGTAAATCACAAGCAGAATTCTCCATAAGATTAGCCAAATGGTGTCAGTCAATGTATGAGCAAGTCCTTGCTTTCCACATGACATCTGCTCTTCCTCTTTCAAGCCTCGGTCAGTCACCTTGAACAAAGCTACATTCCAGTCTCGTTTAGCAGGATGGTGAGTAGGTGCGGTCAATCAGGTGCGGGGATGATAGGATAATGGGAGTAGGCGGATTTATCCAGACTCTGACCTGATTGGATAGTGGAAGTTGCAAAGGGGGAGATACCGGAAGAAAGAGGTGTGAAAGGAGCCTCAGGCGTCATCCAGTGCGCCGCAGCCTCAGTCTGCGGCCTGGATTGCTAGGAGCTAGGAGCTAGGAGGCCAAAGCACCCGGCAGAACTCATCCAAGTCTGGAAAGTCATCCTCCTGTGCACACGGGTAGGGGCGGCGGGAAAACTTTCTTTGCTTCTTCCCTTCGGGGAGATCGAGGAGGGTCTTTCTCTGTAGTTTGGGCTTTCCTGGGTCTTTGAAATTTCTTAGCTCAGCAGAAATCTTTCGATTTCTGCGTTGGGGGTAGAACCTCCTTTTTCACACACCTGACCCAAGCACCTATCCAATCCGGTCTCACCTCCCCGAGTGCTGAATTTGGAAGCGCGAGCGAGGGAAGATTCGATTGGAAGACAGCAATTTCATGGGAATGTATTAATCCTTGACACTTTCTTGACCCTGAGTTGATAGGTCATAGAACGTGTGTCTTTCACGACTCTGTAAGCCTCGTGTTCGTTTTCACGGAAGCTTCCTTTTCTTCCGGTCTCCTTTCTCTGAAGGTATAAACACAATTGGCAAAGGAAGGAGAGGCCAGAGGAACACGGGCATATTCGGAAAGTTTTCTCAAATTGCATTTTAGAGCCGAGACCCCGATTGCGCGCCCGCCATGGCCTCCAAGATGGATATGTCTCTGGACGACATCATCAAGCTGAACCGGAGCCAGCGCGGCGGCCGCGGCGCGGGCCGGGGACGCGGCAGGGCCGGTTGGCAGGGCGGCCGCGGCGGCGGGCCCATGCGGAACCGGCCGGCCCTCGCCCGCGGGGTCGCGGGCGCCGGCAGGAATCGGCCGGCGCCCTACAGCGGGCCGAAGCGGCTGCCCGGCAAGTGGCAGCACGACCTCTTCGACAGCGGCTTCGGGGGCGGAGCCGGCCTGGAGACCGGCGGCAGACTTCTGCTGTCAAACCTGCACTTCGGGCTGTCGGGCGCCGACGTTCGGGAAGTCTTCGCTGAATTCGGCACGCTGAAGAAGGCAGCCGTGCACTACGATCGGTGTGGGCGAAGCTTAGGGACGGCATTCCTGCACTTTGAGCGGAAGGCAGACGCCCTGGAGGCCATGAGGCAATACAACGGTGTCCCTCTGCGTGGCCGCCCTATGGACATCCAGCTCGTGACGTCACAGGTTGACGCACAGCGGAGACCAACACAAAGCAGAAGCGGAGGCGGAGGCGGAGGCGGAGGCGGAGGCGGAGGCGGAGGCGGAGGCGGAGGCGGCTCGGGAGCATTTGGCAGTGGTGGTGGTACTCCCAGAGGGACTCGCCGAGGCAGCTGGCAGCGGGGAAGAGGCGGAGGAACCGGCGCCAATTCCAAACAGCAGCTCTCGGCCGAGGAGCTGGATGCACAGCTGGATGCCTACCATGAAAGAATGGACACCAGCTAAACAGCCAGCAAATCCACGCGTGCAGCAGAACCCAGGCGTCGCCACCGGCATCTCCAGTGGGGGGGGAGGGGAGAGGGGGGAGGGGGAGGGGGGAGGGGGGAGGGGGGAGGGGGAGCGGCTGGACTGTGCAGCCAATGATGGGATTTGGGGTTTTCTCTTTTCAAATAGGACTTAAAAACTTAGGAAAGGTTTTCCCCTTTTTTTCCTTCGGTTTTCAAACTCTGAAACAGACCTGTTTTCTACTGAATTGCTTTGGGGATAAATTTGACTGGTTCCTGTTGTGGGGAAGGTGGTATTCTCATCGTTACTGTAGTAAAATAAGAGTGTGCGTAGAATAAATAAGTAGATACATTGATTGATTGATTGATAGACAGACAGACAGACAGACAGACAGACAGACAGACAGACAGACAGACAGATAGATAGATAGATAGATAGATAGATAGATAGATACGTCCATAGATGGATACATAAATAGATAGATAAAATTACATTTTAACACTCGCCCACGTAGTGATGTGTTTGGCTAATTTTCTGAGACAGGGTCTCCAGAGGCCAGGCGGGCTTCAGTTCAGTTCAAATTCATAGTAATCCTGTATCACCTCCCTGAGTGCTGAAATTATAAGTGTGAGCGATGGAAGATTCGATTTGAAGACAGCAATTTCATGGGGATTTATTAATCCTTGACATTTCTTGACCCCGAGTGGATGGATCATAGAGACTGTGTCTTTCACGACTCTGTAAGCCTCGTGTTCGTTGTCACGGAAACTTCCTTTTTTACGGGTCTTCTTTCTCTGAAGTTATAAGCACAACTGGCAAAGGAAGGAGAGGCTTCAGGAACACAGGAATATTCTCTCAACCTTTTCACAGTTTATAGCGAATCCACCGTGATTCCAACACTTGAGTCACGGAATGCCTACCACAGAGAGACAGGCCTGCTCTTGTGATACGTAAATCACAAGCAGAATTCTCCATAAGATTAGCCAAATGGTGTCAGTCAATGTATGAGCAAGTCCTTGCTTTCCACATGACATCTGCTCTTCCTCTTTCAAGCCTCGGTCAGTCACCTTGAACAAAGCTACATTCCAGTCTCGTTTAGCAGGATGGTGAGTAGGTGCGGTCAATCAGGTGCGGGGATGATAGGATAATGGGAGTAGGCGGATTTATCCAGACTCTGACCTGATTGGATAGTGGAAGTTGCAAAGGGGGAGATACCGGAAGAAAGAGGTGTGAAAGGAGCCTCAGGCGTCATCCAGTGCGCCGCAGCCTCAGTCTGCGGCCTGGATTGCTAGGAGCTAGGAGCTAGGAGGCCAAAGCACCCGGCAGAACTCATCCAAGTCTGGAAAGTCATCCTCCTGTGCACACGGGTAGGGGCGGCGGGAAAACTTTCTTTGCTTCTTCCCTTCGGGGAGATCGAGGAGGGTCTTTCTCTGTAGTTTGGGCTTTCCTGGGTCTTTGAAATTTCTTAGCTCAGCAGAAATCTTTCGATTTCTGCGTTGGGGGTAGAACCTCCTTTTTCACACACCTGACCCAAGCACCTATCCAATCCGGTCTCACCTCCCCGAGTGCTGAATTTGGAAGCGCGAGCGAGGGAAGATTCGATTGGAAGACAGCAATTTCATGGGAATGTATTAATCCTTGACACTTCTTGACCCTGAGTTGATAGGTCATAGAACGTGTGTCTTTCACGACTCTGTAAGCCTCGTGTTCGTTTTCACGGAAGCTTCCTTTTCTTCCGGTCTCCTTTCTCTGAAGGTATAAACACAATTGGCAAAGGAAGGAGAGGCCAGAGGAACACGGGCATATTCGGAAAGTTTTCTCAAATTGCATTTTAGAGCCGAGACCCCGATTGCGCGCCCGCCATGGCCTCCAAGATGGATATGTCTCTGGACGACATCATCAAGCTGAACCGGAGCCAGCGCGGCGGCCGCGGCGCGGGCCGGGGACGCGGCAGGGCCGGTTGGCAGGGCGGCCGCGGCGGCGGGCCCATGCGGAACCGGCCGGCCCTCGCCCGCGGGGTCGCGGGCGCCGGCAGGAATCGGCCGGCGCCCTACAGCGGGCCGAAGCGGCTGCCCGGCAAGTGGCAGCACGACCTCTTCGACAGCGGCTTCGGGGGCGGAGCCGGCCTGGAGACCGGCGGCAGACTTCTGCTGTCAAACCTGCACTTCGGGCTGTCGGGCGCCGACGTTCGGGAAGTCTTCGCTGAATTCGGCACGCTGAAGAAGGCAGCCGTGCACTACGATCGGTGTGGGCGAAGCTTAGGGACGGCATTCCTGCACTTTGAGCGGAAGGCAGACGCCCTGGAGGCCATGAGGCAATACAACGGTGTCCCTCTGCGTGGCCGCCCTATGGACATCCAGCTCGTGACGTCACAGGTTGACGCACAGCGGAGACCAACACAAAGCAGAAGCGGAGGCGGAGGCGGAGGCGGAGGCGGAGGCGGAGGCGGAGGCGGAGGCGGCTCGGGAGCATTTGGCAGTGGTGGTGGTACTCCCAGAGGGACTCGCCGAGGCAGCTGGCAGCGGGGAAGAGGCGGAGGAACCGGCGCCAATTCCAAACAGCAGCTCTCGGCCGAGGAGCTGGATGCACAGCTGGATGCCTACCATGAAAGAATGGACACCAGCTAAACAGCCAGCAAATCCACGCGTGCAGCAGAACCCAGGCGTCGCCACCGGCATCTCCAGTGGGGGGGGAGGGGAGAGGGGGGAGGGGGAGGGGGGGGGGGGGGGGGGGAGGGGGAGCGGCTGGACTGTGCAGCCAATGATGGGATTTGGGGTTTTCTCTTTTCAAATAGGACTTAAAAACTTAGGAAAGGTTTTCCCCTTTTTTTCCTTCGGTTTTCAAACTCTGAAACAGACCTGTTTTCTACTGAATTGCTTTGGGGATAAATTTGACTGGTTCCTGTTGTGGGGAAGGTGGTATTCTCATCGTTACTGTAGTAAAATAAGAGTGTGCGTAGAATAAATAAGTAGATACATTGATTGATTGATTGATAGACAGACAGACAGACAGACAGACAGACAGACAGACAGACAGACAGACAGATAGATAGATAGATAGATAGATAGATAGAAGATACGTCCATAGATGGATACATAAATAGATAGATAAAATTACATTTTAACACTCGCCCACGTAGTGATGTGTTTGGCTAATTTTCTGAGACAGGGTCTCCAGAGGCCAGGCGGGCTTCAGTTCAGTTCAAATTCATAGTAATCCTGTATCACCTCCCTGAGTGCTGAAATTATAAGTGTGAGCGATGGAAGATTCGATTTGAAGACAGCAATTTCATGGGGATTTATTAATCCTTGACATTTCTTGACCCCGAGTGGATGGATCATAGAGACTGTGTCTTTCACGACTCTGTAAGCCTCGTGTTCGTTGTCACGGAAACTTCCTTTTTTACGGGTCTTCTTTCTCTGAAGTTATAAGCACAACTGGCAAAGGAAGGAGAGGCTTCAGGAACACAGGAATATTCTCTCAACCTTTTCACAGTTTATAGCGAATCCACCGTGATTCCAACACTTGAGTCACGGAATGCCTACCACAGAGAGACAGGCCTGCTCTTGTGATACGTAAATCACAAGCAGAATTCTCCATAAGATTAGCCAAATGGTGTCAGTCAATGTATGAGCAAGTCCTTGCTTTCCACATGACATCTGCTCTTCCTCTTTCAAGCCTCGGTCAGTCACCTTGAACAAAGCTACATTCCAGTCTCGTTTAGCAGGATGGTGAGTAGGTGCGGTCAATCAGGTGCGGGGATGATAGGATAATGGGAGTAGGCGGATTTATCCAGACTCTGACCTGATTGGATAGTGGAAGTTGCAAAGGGGGAGATACCGGAAGAAAGAGGTGTGAAAGGAGCCTCAGGCGTCATCCAGTGCGCCGCAGCCTCAGTCTGCGGCCTGGATTGCTAGGAGCTAGGAGCTAGGAGGCCAAAGCACCCGGCAGAACTCATCCAAGTCTGGAAAGTCATCCTCCTGTGCACACGGGTAGGGGCGGCGGGAAAACTTTCTTTGCTTCTTCCCTTCGGGGAGATCGAGGAGGGTCTTTCTCTGTAGTTTGGGCTTTCCTGGGTCTTTGAAATTTCTTAGCTCAGCAGAAATCTTTCGATTTCTGCGTTGGGGGTAGAACCTCCTTTTTCACACACCTGACCCAAGCACCTATCCAATCCGGTCTCACCTCCCCGAGTGCTGAATTTGGAAGCGCGAGCGAGGGAAGATTCGATTGGAAGACAGCAATTTCATGGGAATGTATTAATCCTTGACACTTCTTGACCCTGAGTTGATAGGTCATAGAACGTGTGTCTTTCACGACTCTGTAAGCCTCGTGTTCGTTTTCACGGAAGCTTCCTTTTCTTCCGGTCTCCTTTCTCTGAAGGTATAAACACAATTGGCAAAGGAAGGAGAGGCCAGAGGAACACGGGCATATTCGGAAAGTTTTCTCAAATTGCATTTTAGAGCCGAGACCCCGATTGCGCGCCCGCCATGGCCTCCAAGATGGATATGTCTCTGGACGACATCATCAAGCTGAACCGGAGCCAGCGCGGCGGCCGCGGCGCGGGCCGGGGACGCGGCAGGGCCGGTTGGCAGGGCGGCCGCGGCGGCGGGCCCATGCGGAACCGGCCGGCCCTCGCCCGCGGGGTCGCGGGCGCCGGCAGGAATCGGCCGGCGCCCTACAGCGGGCCGAAGCGGCTGCCCGGCAAGTGGCAGCACGACCTCTTCGACAGCGGCTTCGGGGGCGGAGCCGGCCTGGAGACCGGCGGCAGACTTCTGCTGTCAAACCTGCACTTCGGGCTGTCGGGCGCCGACGTTCGGGAAGTCTTCGCTGAATTCGGCACGCTGAAGAAGGCAGCCGTGCACTACGATCGGTGTGGGCGAAGCTTAGGGACGGCATTCCTGCACTTTGAGCGGAAGGCAGACGCCCTGGAGGCCATGAGGCAATACAACGGTGTCCCTCTGCGTGGCCGCCCTATGGACATCCAGCTCGTGACGTCACAGGTTGACGCACAGCGGAGACCAACACAAAGCAGAAGCGGAGGCGGAGGCGGAGGCGGAGGCGGAGGCGGAGGCGGAGGCGGAGGCGGCTCGGGAGCATTTGGCAGTGGTGGTGGTACTCCCAGAGGGACTCGCCGAGGCAGCTGGCAGCGGGGAAGAGGCGGAGGAACCGGCGCCAATTCCAAACAGCAGCTCTCGGCCGAGGAGCTGGATGCACAGCTGGATGCCTACCATGAAAGAATGGACACCAGCTAAACAGCCAGCAAATCCACGCGTGCAGCAGAACCCAGGCGTCGCCACCGGCATCTCCAGTGGGGGGGGAGGGGAGAGGGGGGAGGGGGAGGGGGGGGGGGGGGGGGGGAGGGGGAGCGGCTGGACTGTGCAGCCAATGATGGGATTTGGGGTTTTCTCTTTTCAAATAGGACTTAAAAACTTAGGAAAGGTTTTCCCCTTTTTTTCCTTCGGTTTTCAAACTCTGAAACAGACCTGTTTTCTACTGAATTGCTTTGGGGATAAATTTGACTGGTTCCTGTTGTGGGGAAGGTGGTATTCTCATCGTTACTGTAGTAAAATAAGAGTGTGCGTAGAATAAATAAGTAGATACATTGATTGATTGATTGATAGACAGACAGACAGACAGACAGACAGACAGACAGACAGACAGACAGATAGATAGATAGATAGATAGATAGATAGATAGATACGTCCATAGATGGATACATAAATAGATAGATAAAATTACATTTTAACACTCGCCCACGTAGTGATGTGTTTGGCTAATTTTCTGAGACAGGGTCTCCAGAGGCCAGGCGGGCTTCAGTTCAGTTCAAATTCATAGTAATCCTGTATCACCTCCCTGAGTGCTGAAATTATAAGTGTGAGCGATGGAAGATTCGATTTGAAGACAGCAATTTCATGGGGATTTATTAATCCTTGACATTTCTTGACCCCGAGTGGATGGATCATAGAGACTGTGTCTTTCACGACTCTGTAAGCCTCGTGTTCGTTGTCACGGAAACTTCCTTTTTTACGGGTCTTCTTTCTCTGAAGTTATAAGCACAACTGGCAAAGGAAGGAGAGGCTTCAGGAACACAGGAATATTCTCTCAACCTTTTCACAGTTTATAGCGAATCCACCGTGATTCCAACACTTGAGTCACGGAATGCCTACCACAGAGAGACAGGCCTGCTCTTGTGATACGTAAATCACAAGCAGAATTCTCCATAAGATTAGCCAAATGGTGTCAGTCAATGTATGAGCAAGTCCTTGCTTTCCACATGACATCTGCTCTTCCTCTTTCAAGCCTCGGTCAGTCACCTTGAACAAAGCTACATTCCAGTCTCGTTTAGCAGGATGGTGAGTAGGTGCGGTCAATCAGGTGCGGGGATGATAGGATAATGGGAGTAGGCGGATTTATCCAGACTCTGACCTGATTGGATAGTGGAAGTTGCAAAGGGGGAGATACCGGAAGAAAGAGGTGTGAAAGGAGCCTCAGGCGTCATCCAGTGCGCCGCAGCCTCAGTCTGCGGCCTGGATTGCTAGGAGCTAGGAGCTAGGAGGCCAAAGCACCCGGCAGAACTCATCCAAGTCTGGAAAGTCATCCTCCTGTGCACACGGGTAGGGGCGGCGGGAAAACTTTCTTTGCTTCTTCCCTTCGGGGAGATCGAGGAGGGTCTTTCTCTGTAGTTTGGGCTTTCCTGGGTCTTTGAAATTTCTTAGCTCAGCAGAAATCTTTCGATTTCTGCGTTGGGGGTAGAACCTCCTTTTTCACACACCTGACCCAAGCACCTATCCAATCCGGTCTCACCTCCCCGAGTGCTGAATTTGGAAGCGCGAGCGAGGGAAGATTCGATTGGAAGACAGCAATTTCATGGGAATGTATTAATCCTTGACACTTCTTGACCCTGAGTTGATAGGTCATAGAACGTGTGTCTTTCACGACTCTGTAAGCCTCGTGTTCGTTTTCACGGAAGCTTCCTTTTCTTCCGGTCTCCTTTCTCTGAAGGTATAAACACAATTGGCAAAGGAAGGAGAGGCCAGAGGAACACGGGCATATTCGGAAAGTTTTCTCAAATTGCATTTTAGAGCCGAGACCCCGATTGCGCGCCCGCCATGGCCTCCAAGATGGATATGTCTCTGGACGACATCATCAAGCTGAACCGGAGCCAGCGCGGCGGCCGCGGCGCGGGCCGGGGACGCGGCAGGGCCGGTTGGCAGGGCGGCCGCGGCGGCGGGCCCATGCGGAACCGGCCGGCCCTCGCCCGCGGCGTCGCGGGCGGCCGGCAGGAATCGGCCGGCGCCCTACAGCGGGCCGAAGCGGCTGCCCGGCAAGTGGCAGCACGACCTCTTCGACAGCGGCTTCGGGGGCGGAGCCGGCCTGGAGACCGGCGGCAGACTTCTGCTGTCAAACCTGCACTTCGGGCTGTCGGGCGCCGACGTTCGGGAAGTCTTCGCTGAATTCGGCACGCTGAAGAAGGCAGCCGTGCACTACGATCGGTGTGGGCGAAGCTTAGGGACGGCATTCCTGCACTTTGAGCGGAAGGCAGACGCCCTGGAGGCCATGAGGCAATACAACGGTGTCCCTCTGCGTGGCCGCCCTATGGACATCCAGCTCGTGACGTCACAGGTTGACGCACAGCGGAGACCAACACAAAGCAGAAGCGGAGGCGGAGGCGGAGGCGGAGGCGGAGGCGGAGGCGGAGGCGGCTCGGGAGCATTTGGCAGTGGTGGTGGTACTCCCAGAGGGACTCGCCGAGGCAGCTGGCAGCGGGGAAGAGGCGGAGGAACCGGCGCCAATTCCAAACAGCAGCTCTCGGCCGAGGAGCTGGATGCACAGCTGGATGCCTACCATGAAAGAATGGACACCAGCTAAACAGCCAGCAAATCCACGCGTGCAGCAGAACCCAGGCGTCGCCACCGGCATCTCCAGTGGGGGGGAGGGGAGAGGGGGGAGGGGGAGGGGGAGGGGGAGGGGGGAGGGGGAGCGGCTGGACTGTGCAGCCAATGATGGGATTTGGGGTTTTCTCTTTTCAAATAGGACTTAAAAACTTAGGAAAGGTTTTCCCCTTTTTTTCCTTCGGTTTTCAAACTCTGAAACAGACCTGTTTTCTACTGAATTGCTTTGGGGATAAATTTGACTGGTTCCTGTTGTGGGGAAGGTGGTATTCTCATCGTTACTGTAGTAAAATAAGAGTGTGCGTAGAATAAATAAGTAGATACATTGATTGATTGATTGATAGACAGACAGACAGACAGACAGACAGACAGACAGACAGACAGACAGATAGATAGATAGATAGATAGATAGATAGATACGTCCATAGATGGATACATAAATAGATAGATAAAATTACATTTTAACACTCGCCCACGTAGTGATGTGTTTGGCTAATTTTCTGAGACAGGGTCTCCAGAGGCCAGGCGGGCTTCAGTTCAGTTCAAATTCATAGTAATCCTGTATCACCTCCCTGAGTGCTGAAATTATAAGTGTGAGCGATGGAAGATTCGATTTGAAGACAGCAATTTCATGGGGATTTATTAATCCTTGACATTTCTTGACCCCGAGTGGATGGATCATAGAGACTGTGTCTTTCACGACTCTGTAAGCCTCGTGTTCGTTGTCACGGAAACTTCCTTTTTTACGGGTCTTCTTTCTCTGAAGTTATAAGCACAACTGGCAAAGGAAGGAGAGGCTTCAGGAACACAGGAATATTCTCTCAACCTTTTCACAGTTTATAGCGAATCCACCGTGATTCCAACACTTGAGTCACGGAATGCCTACCACAGAGAGACAGGCCTGCTCTTGTGATACGTAAATCACAAGCAGAATTCTCCATAAGATTAGCCAAATGGTGTCAGTCAATGTATGAGCAAGTCCTTGCTTTCCACATGACATCTGCTCTTCCTCTTTCAAGCCTCGGTCAGTCACCTTGAACAAAGCTACATTCCAGTCTCGTTTAGCAGGATGGTGAGTAGGTGCGGTCAATCAGGTGCGGGGATGATAGGATAATGGGAGTAGGCGGATTTATCCAGACTCTGACCTGATTGGATAGTGGAAGTTGCAAAGGGGGAGATACCGGAAGAAAGAGGTGTGAAAGGAGCCTCAGGCGTCATCCAGTGCGCCGCAGCCTCAGTCTGCGGCCTGGATTGCTAGGAGCTAGGAGCTAGGAGGCCAAAGCACCCGGCAGAACTCATCCAAGTCTGGAAAGTCATCCTCCTGTGCACACGGGTAGGGGCGGCGGGAAAACTTTCTTTGCTTCTTCCCTTCGGGGAGATCGAGGAGGGTCTTTCTCTGTAGTTTGGGCTTTCCTGGGTCTTTGAAATTTCTTAGCTCAGCAGAAATCTTTCGATTTCTGCGTTGGGGGTAGAACCTCCTTTTTCACACACCTGACCCAAGCACCTATCCAATCCGGTCTCACCTCCCCGAGTGCTGAATTTGGAAGCGCGAGCGAGGGAAGATTCGATTGGAAGACAGCAATTTCATGGGAATGTATTAATCCTTGACACTTCTTGACCCTGAGTTGATAGGTCATAGAACGTGTGTCTTTCACGACTCTGTAAGCCTCGTGTTCGTTTTCACGGAAGCTTCCTTTTCTTCCGGTCTCCTTTCTCTGAAGGTATAAACACAATTGGCAAAGGAAGGAGAGGCCAGAGGAACACGGGCATATTCGGAAAGTTTTCTCAAATTGCATTTTAGAGCCGAGACCCCGATTGCGCGCCCGCCATGGCCTCCAAGATGGATATGTCTCTGGACGACATCATCAAGCTGAACCGGAGCCAGCGCGGCGGCCGCGGCGCGGGCCGGGGACGCGGCAGGGCCGGTTGGCAGGGCGGCCGCGGCGGCGGGCCCATGCGGAACCGGCCGGCCCTCGCCCGCGGGTCGCGGGCGCCGGCAGGAATCGGCCGGCGCCCTACAGCGGGCCGAAGCGGCTGCCCGGCAAGTGGCAGCACGACCTCTTCGACAGCGGCTTCGGGGGCGGAGCCGGCCTGGAGACCGGCGGCAGACTTCTGCTGTCAAACCTGCACTTCGGGCTGTCGGGCGCCGACGTTCGGGAAGTCTTCGCTGAATTCGGCACGCTGAAGAAGGCAGCCGTGCACTACGATCGGTGTGGGCGAAGCTTAGGGACGGCATTCCTGCACTTTGAGCGGAAGGCAGACGCCCTGGAGGCCATGAGGCAATACAACGGTGTCCCTCTGCGTGGCCGCCCTATGGACATCCAGCTCGTGACGTCACAGGTTGACGCACAGCGGAGACCAACACAAAGCAGAAGCGGAGGCGGAGGCGGAGGCGGAGGCGGAGGCGGAGGCGGAGGCGGAGGCGGCTCGGGAGCATTTGGCAGTGGTGGTGGTACTCCCAGAGGGACTCGCCGAGGCAGCTGGCAGCGGGGAAGAGGCGGAGGAACCGGCGCCAATTCCAAACAGCAGCTCTCGGCCGAGGAGCTGGATGCACAGCTGGATGCCTACCATGAAAGAATGGACACCAGCTAAACAGCCAGCAAATCCACGCGTGCAGCAGAACCCAGGCGTCGCCACCGGCATCTCCAGTGGGGGGGGAGGGGAGAGGGGGGAGGGGGAGGGGGGAGGGGGGAGGGGGAGCGGCTGGACTGTGCAGCCAATGATGGGATTTGGGGTTTTCTCTTTTCAAATAGGACTTAAAAACTTAGGAAAGGTTTTCCCCTTTTTTTCCTTCGGTTTTCAAACTCTGAAACAGACCTGTTTTCTACTGAATTGCTTTGGGGATAAATTTGACTGGTTCCTGTTGTGGGGAAGGTGGTATTCTCATCGTTACTGTAGTAAAATAAGAGTGTGCGTAGAATAAATAAGTAGATACATTGATTGATTGATTGATAGACAGACAGACAGACAGACAGACAGACAGACAGACAGACAGACAGACAGATAGATAGATAGATAGATAGATAGATAGATAGAAGATACGTCCATAGATGGATACATAAATAGATAGATAAAATTACATTTTAACACTCGCCCACGTAGTGATGTGTTTGGCTAATTTTCTGAGACAGGGTCTCCAGAGGCCAGGCGGGCTTCAGTTCAGTTCAAATTCATAGTAATCCTGTATCACCTCCCTGAGTGCTGAAATTATAAGTGTGAGCGATGGAAGATTCGATTTGAAGACAGCAATTTCATGGGGATTTATTAATCCTTGACATTTCTTGACCCCGAGTGGATGGATCATAGAGACTGTGTCTTTCACGACTCTGTAAGCCTCGTGTTCGTTGTCACGGAAACTTCCTTTTTTACGGGTCTTCTTTCTCTGAAGTTATAAGCACAACTGGCAAAGGAAGGAGAGGCTTCAGGAACACAGGAATATTCTCTCAACCTTTTCACAGTTTATAGCGAATCCACCGTGATTCCAACACTTGAGTCACGGAATGCCTACCACAGAGAGACAGGCCTGCTCTTGTGATACGTAAATCACAAGCAGAATTCTCCATAAGATTAGCCAAATGGTGTCAGTCAATGTATGAGCAAGTCCTTGCTTTCCACATGACATCTGCTCTTCCTCTTTCAAGCCTCGGTCAGTCACCTTGAACAAAGCTACATTCCAGTCTCGTTTAGCAGGATGGTGAGTAGGTGCGGTCAATCAGGTGCGGGGATGATAGGATAATGGGAGTAGGCGGATTTATCCAGACTCTGACCTGATTGGATAGTGGAAGTTGCAAAGGGGGAGATACCGGAAGAAAGAGGTGTGAAAGGAGCCTCAGGCGTCATCCAGTGCGCCGCAGCCTCAGTCTGCGGCCTGGATTGCTAGGAGCTAGGAGCTAGGAGGCCAAAGCACCCGGCAGAACTCATCCAAGTCTGGAAAGTCATCCTCCTGTGCACACGGGTAGGGGCGGCGGGAAAACTTTCTTTGCTTCTTCCCTTCGGGGAGATCGAGGAGGGTCTTTCTCTGTAGTTTGGGCTTTCCTGGGTCTTTGAAATTTCTTAGCTCAGCAGAAATCTTTCGATTTCTGCGTTGGGGGTAGAACCTCCTTTTTCACACACCTGACCCAAGCACCTATCCAATCCGGTCTCACCTCCCCGAGTGCTGAATTTGGAAGCGCGAGCGAGGGAAGATTCGATTGGAAGACAGCAATTTCATGGGAATGTATTAATCCTTGACACTTCTTGACCCTGAGTTGATAGGTCATAGAACGTGTGTCTTTCACGACTCTGTAAGCCTCGTGTTCGTTTTCACGGAAGCTTCCTTTTCTTCCGGTCTCCTTTCTCTGAAGGTATAAACACAATTGGCAAAGGAAGGAGAGGCCAGAGGAACACGGGCATATTCGGAAAGTTTTCTCAAATTGCATTTTAGAGCCGAGACCCCGATTGCGCGCCCGCCATGGCCTCCAAGATGGATATGTCTCTGGACGACATCATCAAGCTGAACCGGAGCCAGCGCGGCGGCCGCGGCGCGGGCCGGGGACGCGGCAGGGCCGGTTGGCAGGGCGGCCGCGGCGGCGGGCCCATGCGGAACCGGCCGGCCCTCGCCCGCGGCGTCGCGGGCGGCGGCAGGAATCGGCCGGCGCCCTACAGCGGGCCGAAGCGGCTGCCCGGCAAGTGGCAGCACGACCTCTTCGACAGCGGCTTCGGGGGCGGAGCCGGCCTGGAGACCGGCGGCAGACTTCTGCTGTCAAACCTGCACTTCGGGCTGTCGGGCGCCGACGTTCGGGAAGTCTTCGCTGAATTCGGCACGCTGAAGAAGGCAGCCGTGCACTACGATCGGTGTGGGCGAAGCTTAGGGACGGCATTCCTGCACTTTGAGCGGAAGGCAGACGCCCTGGAGGCCATGAGGCAATACAACGGTGTCCCTCTGCGTGGCCGCCCTATGGACATCCAGCTCGTGACGTCACAGGTTGACGCACAGCGGAGACCAACACAAAGCAGAAGCGGAGGCGGAGGCGGAGGCGGAGGCGGAGGCGGAGGCGGAGGCGGCTCGGGAGCATTTGGCAGTGGTGGTGGTACTCCCAGAGGGACTCGCCGAGGCAGCTGGCAGCGGGGAAGAGGCGGAGGAACCGGCGCCAATTCCAAACAGCAGCTCTCGGCCGAGGAGCTGGATGCACAGCTGGATGCCTACCATGAAAGAATGGACACCAGCTAAACAGCCAGCAAATCCACGCGTGCAGCAGAACCCAGGCGTCGCCACCGGCATCTCCAGTGGGGGGGAGGGGAGAGGGGGAGGGGGAGGGGGGAGGGGGGGGGGGGAGGGGGAGCGGCTGGACTGTGCAGCCAATGATGGGATTTGGGGTTTTCTCTTTTCAAATAGGACTTAAAAACTTAGGAAAGGTTTTCCCCTTTTTTTCCTTCGGTTTTCAAACTCTGAAACAGACCTGTTTTCTACTGAATTGCTTTGGGGATAAATTTGACTGGTTCCTGTTGTGGGGAAGGTGGTATTCTCATCGTTACTGTAGTAAAATAAGAGTGTGCGTAGAATAAATAAGTAGATACATTGATTGATTGATTGATAGACAGACAGACAGACAGACAGACAGACAGACAGACAGACAGATAGATAGATAGATAGATAGATAGATAGATAGATACGTCCATAGATGGATACATAAATAGATAGATAAAATTACATTTTAACACTCGCCCACGTAGTGATGTGTTTGGCTAATTTTCTGAGACAGGGTCTCCAGAGGCCAGGCGGGCTTCAGTTCAGTTCAAATTCATAGTAATCCTGTATCACCTCCCTGAGTGCTGAAATTATAAGTGTGAGCGATGGAAGATTCGATTTGAAGACAGCAATTTCATGGGGATTTATTAATCCTTGACATTTCTTGACCCCGAGTGGATGGATCATAGAGACTGTGTCTTTCACGACTCTGTAAGCCTCGTGTTCGTTGTCACGGAAACTTCCTTTTTTACGGGTCTTCTTTCTCTGAAGTTATAAGCACAACTGGCAAAGGAAGGAGAGGCTTCAGGAACACAGGAATATTCTCTCAACCTTTTCACAGTTTATAGCGAATCCACCGTGATTCCAACACTTGAGTCACGGAATGCCTACCACAGAGAGACAGGCCTGCTCTTGTGATACGTAAATCACAAGCAGAATTCTCCATAAGATTAGCCAAATGGTGTCAGTCAATGTATGAGCAAGTCCTTGCTTTCCACATGACATCTGCTCTTCCTCTTTCAAGCCTCGGTCAGTCACCTTGAACAAAGCTACATTCCAGTCTCGTTTAGCAGGATGGTGAGTAGGTGCGGTCAATCAGGTGCGGGGATGATAGGATAATGGGAGTAGGCGGATTTATCCAGACTCTGACCTGATTGGATAGTGGAAGTTGCAAAGGGGGAGATACCGGAAGAAAGAGGTGTGAAAGGAGCCTCAGGCGTCATCCAGTGCGCCGCAGCCTCAGTCTGCGGCCTGGATTGCTAGGAGCTAGGAGCTAGGAGGCCAAAGCACCCGGCAGAACTCATCCAAGTCTGGAAAGTCATCCT
The DNA here is from genome assembly GCA_023101885.1 of Typhlomys cinereus. Taxonomy (NCBI): domain Eukaryota; kingdom Metazoa; phylum Chordata; class Mammalia; order Rodentia; family Platacanthomyidae; genus Typhlomys; species Typhlomys cinereus. The sequence goes on along the minus strand of JALPQD010000032.1, from coordinate 39,961 downwards.
CCTGTGCACACGGGTAGGGGCGGCGGGAAAACTTTCTTTGCTTCTTCCCTTCGGGGAGATCGAGGAGGGTCTTTCTCTGTAGTTTGGGCTTTCCTGGGTCTTTGAAATTTCTTAGCTCAGCAGAAATCTTTCGATTTCTGCGTTGGGGGTAGAACCTCCTTTTTCACACACCTGACCCAAGCACCTATCCAATCCGGTCTCACCTCCCCGAGTGCTGAATTTGGAAGCGCGAGCGAGGGAAGATTCGATTGGAAGACAGCAATTTCATGGGAATGTATTAATCCTTGACACTTCTTGACCCTGAGTTGATAGGTCATAGAACGTGTGTCTTTCACGACTCTGTAAGCCTCGTGTTCGTTTTCACGGAAGCTTCCTTTTCTTCCGGTCTCCTTTCTCTGAAGGTATAAACACAATTGGCAAAGGAAGGAGAGGCCAGAGGAACACGGGCATATTCGGAAAGTTTTCTCAAATTGCATTTTAGAGCCGAGACCCCGATTGCGCGCCCGCCATGGCCTCCAAGATGGATATGTCTCTGGACGACATCATCAAGCTGAACCGGAGCCAGCGCGGCGGCCGCGGCGCGGGCCGGGGACGCGGCAGGGCCGGTTGGCAGGGCGGCCGCGGCGGCGGGCCCATGCGGAACCGGCCGGCCCTCGCCCGCGGGGTCGCGGGCGCCGGCAGGAATCGGCCGGCGCCCTACAGCGGGCCGAAGCGGCTGCCCGGCAAGTGGCAGCACGACCTCTTCGACAGCGGCTTCGGGGGCGGAGCCGGCCTGGAGACCGGCGGCAGACTTCTGCTGTCAAACCTGCACTTCGGGCTGTCGGGCGCCGACGTTCGGGAAGTCTTCGCTGAATTCGGCACGCTGAAGAAGGCAGCCGTGCACTACGATCGGTGTGGGCGAAGCTTAGGGACGGCATTCCTGCACTTTGAGCGGAAGGCAGACGCCCTGGAGGCCATGAGGCAATACAACGGTGTCCCTCTGCGTGGCCGCCCTATGGACATCCAGCTCGTGACGTCACAGGTTGACGCACAGCGGAGACCAACACAAAGCAGAAGCGGAGGCGGAGGCGGAGGCGGAGGCGGAGGCGGAGGCGGAGGCGGCTCGGGAGCATTTGGCAGTGGTGGTGGTACTCCCAGAGGGACTCGCCGAGGCAGCTGGCAGCGGGGAAGAGGCGGAGGAACCGGCGCCAATTCCAAACAGCAGCTCTCGGCCGAGGAGCTGGATGCACAGCTGGATGCCTACCATGAAAGAATGGACACCAGCTAAACAGCCAGCAAATCCACGCGTGCAGCAGAACCCAGGCGTCGCCACCGGCATCTCCAGTGGGGGGGAGGGGAGAGGGGGGGGGGGAGGGGGGGGGGGGGGGGGAGGGGGAGCGGCTGGACTGTGCAGCCAATGATGGGATTTGGGGTTTTCTCTTTTCAAATAGGACTTAAAAACTTAGGAAAGGTTTTCCCCTTTTTTTCCTTCGGTTTTCAAACTCTGAAACAGACCTGTTTTCTACTGAATTGCTTTGGGGATAAATTTGACTGGTTCCTGTTGTGGGGAAGGTGGTATTCTCATCGTTACTGTAGTAAAATAAGAGTGTGCGTAGAATAAATAAGTAGATACATTGATTGATTGATTGATAGACAGACAGACAGACAGACAGACAGACAGACAGACAGACAGACAGATAGATAGATAGATAGATAGATAGATAGATAGATACGTCCATAGATGGATACATAAATAGATAGATAAAATTACATTTTAACACTCGCCCACGTAGTGATGTGTTTGGCTAATTTTCTGAGACAGGGTCTCCAGAGGCCAGGCGGGCTTCAGTTCAGTTCAAATTCATAGTAATCCTGTATCACCTCCCTGAGTGCTGAAATTATAAGTGTGAGCGATGGAAGATTCGATTTGAAGACAGCAATTTCATGGGGATTTATTAATCCTTGACATTTCTTGACCCCGAGTGGATGGATCATAGAGACTGTGTCTTTCACGACTCTGTAAGCCTCGTGTTCGTTGTCACGGAAACTTCCTTTTTTACGGGTCTTCTTTCTCTGAAGTTATAAGCACAACTGGCAAAGGAAGGAGAGGCTTCAGGAACACAGGAATATTCTCTCAACCTTTTCACAGTTTATAGCGAATCCACCGTGATTCCAACACTTGAGTCACGGAATGCCTACCACAGAGAGACAGGCCTGCTCTTGTGATACGTAAATCACAAGCAGAATTCTCCATAAGATTAGCCAAATGGTGTCAGTCAATGTATGAGCAAGTCCTTGCTTTCCACATGACATCTGCTCTTCCTCTTTCAAGCCTCGGTCAGTCACCTTGAACAAAGCTACATTCCAGTCTCGTTTAGCAGGATGGTGAGTAGGTGCGGTCAATCAGGTGCGGGGATGATAGGATAATGGGAGTAGGCGGATTTATCCAGACTCTGACCTGATTGGATAGTGGAAGTTGCAAAGGGGGAGATACCGGAAGAAAGAGGTGTGAAAGGAGCCTCAGGCGTCATCCAGTGCGCCGCAGCCTCAGTCTGCGGCCTGGATTGCTAGGAGCTAGGAGCTAGGAGGCCAAAGCACCCGGCAGAACTCATCCAAGTCTGGAAAGTCATCCTCCTGTGCACACGGGTAGGGGCGGCGGGAAAACTTTCTTTGCTTCTTCCCTTCGGGGAGATCGAGGAGGGTCTTTCTCTGTAGTTTGGGCTTTCCTGGGTCTTTGAAATTTCTTAGCTCAGCAGAAATCTTTCGATTTCTGCGTTGGGGGTAGAACCTCCTTTTTCACACACCTGACCCAAGCACCTATCCAATCCGGTCTCACCTCCCCGAGTGCTGAATTTGGAAGCGCGAGCGAGGGAAGATTCGATTGGAAGACCCAGCAATTTCATGGGAATGTATTAATCCTTGACATTCTTGACCCTGAGTTGATAGGTCATAGAACGTGTGTCTTTCACGACTCTGTAAGCCTCGTGTTCGTTTTCCAGGAAGCTTCCTTTTCTTCCGGTCTCCTTTCTCTGAAGGTATAAACACAATTGGCAAAGGAAAGGAGAGGCCAGAGGAACACGGGCATATTCGGAAAGTTTTCTCAATTGCATTTTAGAGCCGAGACCCCGATTGCGCGCCCGCCATGGCCTCCAAGATGGATATGCTCTGGACGACATCATCAAGCTGAACCGAGCCAGCGCGGCGGCCGCGGCGCGGGCCGGGGACGCGGCAGGGCCGTTGGCAGGGCGGGCGCCGCGGCGGCGGCCCATGCGGAACCGGCCGCCCTCGCCCGCGGGGGTCGCGGGGCGGCGCAGGAATCGGCCGGCGCCCTACAGCGGGCCGAAGCGGCTGCCCGGCAAGTGGCAGCACGACCTCTTCGACAGCGGCTTCGGGGGCGGAGCCGGCCTGGAGACCGGGGCAGACTTCTGCTGTCAAACCTGCACTTCGGGCTGTCGGGCGCCGACGTTCGTGGAAGTCTTCGCGTGAATTCGGCACGCTGAAGAAGGCCGCCGTGCACTACGATCGGTGTGGGCGAAGCTTAGGGACGCATTCCTGCACTTGAGCGGAAGCAGACGCCCTGGAGGCCATGAGGCAATACACGGTGTCCCTCTGCGTGGCCGCCCTATGACTCCAGCTCGTGACGTCCCAGTTGACGCACAGCGGAGACCAACACAAGCAGAAGCGACGAGGGAGGCGGAGGCGGAGGCGGAGGCGGGAGGCGGCTCGGGAGCATTTGGCAGTGGTGGTTGGTACTCCCAGAGGACTCGCCGAGGCAGCTGGCAGCGGGAAGAGGCGAGGAACCGGCGCCAATTCCAAACAGCAGCTCTCGGCCGAGAGCTGGTGCACAGCTGGATGCCTACCATGAAAGAATGGACACCCGCTAAACAGCCAGCAAATCCACGCGTGCAGCCAAACCCAGGCTCGCCACCGGCATCTCCGTGGTGGGGGAGGGGAGAGGGGGGAGGGGGAGGGGGGAGGGGGGGGGGCGGCTGGACTGTGCAGCCAATGATGGGATTTGGGGTTTTCTCTTTTCAAATAGGACTTAAAAACTTAGGAAAGGTTTTCCCCTTTTTTTCCTTCGGTTTTCAAACTCTGAAACAGACCTGTTTCTCACTGAATTGCTTTGGGGATAAATTTGACTGTTTCTGTTGTGGGAAGGTGGTATTCTATCGTTACTGTAGTAAATAAGAGTGTGCGCTAGTAAATAAATAAGTAGATACATTGATGTTGATGATAACAGACAGACAGACAGACAGACAACAGACAGACAGACAGACAGATAGATAGATAGATAATAGATAGATATGAAGAACTCCATAGATGGATACATAAATAGATAGATAAAATTACATTTTAACACTCCCACGTAGTGATGTGTTTGGCTATTTTCTGAGACAGGGTCTCCAGAGGCCAGGCGGGCTTCAGTTCAGTTCAAATTCATAGTATCCTGTATCACCTCCCTGAGTGCTGAAATTATAATGTGGAGCGATGGAGATTCGATTTGAAGACAGCATTTCATGGGGATTTATTAATCCTTGACATTTCTGACCCGAGTGGATGGTCATGAAGACTGTGTCTTTCACGACTCTGTAAGCCTCGTGTTCGTTTCACGGAAACTTCCTTTTTTACGGGTCTCTTTCTCTGAAGTTATAGCACAACTGGCAAGGAAGGGAGGCTTCAGGAACACAGGAATATTCTCTCAACCTTTTCACAGTTTATCGGAATCCACCGTGATTCCAACACTTGAGTCACGGATGCCTACCACGAGAGACAGGCCTGCTCTTGTGATACGTAAATCACAAGCAGAATTCTCCATAAGATTAGCCAAATGTGTCAGTCAATGTATGAGCAAGTCCTTGCTTTCCACATGACATCTGCTCTTCCTCTTTCAAGCCTCGGTCAGTCACCTTGAACAAAGCTACATTCCAGTCTCGTTTAGCAGGATGGTGAGTAGGTGGGTCAATCCGGTGCGGGGATGATAGGATAATGGGAGTAGGCGGATTTATCCAGACTCTGACCTGATTGGATCGTGGAAGTTGCAAGGGGGAGATACCGGAAGAAAAGAGGGTGTGAAAGGAGCCTCAGGCGTCATCCAGTGCGCCGCAGCCTCAGTCTGCGGCCTGGTTGCTAGGGCTAGGAGCTAGGAGGCCAAAGCACCCGGCAGAACTCATCCAAGTCTGGAAAGTCATCCTCCTGTGCACACGGGTAGGGGCGGCGGGAAAACTTTCTTTGCTTCTTCCCTTCGGGGAGATCGAGGAGGGTCTTTCTCTGTAGTTTGGGCTTTCCTGGTCTTTGAATTTCTTAGCTCAGCAGAAATCTTTCGATTTCTGCGTTGGGGGTAGAACCTCCTTTTTCACACACCTGACCCAAGCCCTACCAATCGGTTCTCACCTCCCGAGTGCTGAATTTGGAAGCGCGAGCGAGGGAGATTCGATTGGAGACAGCAATTTCATGGGAATGTATTAATCCTTGACATTCTTGACCCTGAGTTGATAGGTCATAGAACGTGTGTCTTTCACGACTCTGTAACCTCGTGTTCGTTTTCACGGAAGCTTCCTTTTCTTCCGGTCTCCTTTCTCTGAAGGTATAAACACAATGGCAAAGGAAGGAGAGGCCAGAGGAACACGGGCATATTGGAAAGTTTTCTCAAATTGCTTTTAGAGCCGAGACCCCGATTGCGCGCCCGCCATGGCCTCCAAGATGGATTGTCTCTGGACGACTCATCAAGCTGAACCGGAGCCAGCGCGGCGGCCCGCGCGGGGCCGGGGACGCGGCAGGGCCGGTTGGCAGGGGCCGCGCGGCGGGCCCATGCGGAACCGGCCGGCCCTCGCCCGCGGGGGGTCGCGGGCGCCGGCGGAATCGGCCGGCGGCCTACAGCGGGCCGAAGCGGCTGCCCGGCAAGTGGCCAGCACGACCTCTTCGACAGCGGCTTCGGGGGCGGAGCCGGCCTGGAGACCGGCGGCAGACTTCTGCTGTCAAACCTGCACTTCGGGCTGTCGGGCGCCGACGTTCGGGAAGTCTTCGCTGAATTCGGCACGCTGAAGAAGGCAGCCGTGCCCTACGATCGGTGTGGGCGAAGCTTAGGGACGGGATTCCTGCACTTTGAGCGGAAGGCAGACGCCCTGGAGGCCATGAGGCATACAACGGTGTCCCTCTGCGTGGCCGCCCTATGGACATCCAGCTCGTGACGTCACAGGTTGACGCACAGCGGAGACCAACACAAAGCAGAAGCGACGAGGCGGGAGCGAGGCGGAGGCGGGAGGCGGAGGCGGAGGCGGAGGCGGCTCGGGAGCATTTGGGCGTGGTGGTGGTACTCCCAGAGGGACTCGCCGAGGCAGCTGGCAGCGGGGAGAGGGGAAGGAGGCGAGGAACCGGCGCCAATTCACACAGCAGCTCTCGGCGAGGGCTGGATGCACAGCTGGATGCCTACCATGAAAGAATGGACACCAGCTAAACAGCCAGCAAATCCACGCGTGCAGCAGAACCCAGGCGTCGCCACCGGCATCTCCAGTGGGGGGGGGGGAGGGGGGAGGGGGAGGGGGAGGGGAGGGGGGGGGGGACGGCTGGACTGTGCAGCCAATGATGGGATTGGGGTTTTCTCTTTTCAAATAGGACTTAAAAACTTAGGAAAGGTTTCCCCTTTTTTTCCTTCGGTTTTCAATCTGAAACAGACCTGTTTTCTACTGAATTGCTTTGGGGATAAATTGACACTGGTTCCTGTTGTGGGGAAGTGGTATTCTCATCGTTACTGTAGTAAAATAAGAGTGTGCGTGTAGATAGAATAAATAAGTAGATACATTGATTTGATTGATGATAGAAAGACAGACAGACAGACAGAGACAGACGACAGACAGATAGATAGATAGATAGATAGATAGATATAGAAGATACGTCCCTAGATGGATACATAAATAGATAGATAAAATTACTTTTAACACTCCGCCCCCGTAGTGATGTTGTTGGCTAATTTTCTGAGACAGGGTCTCCAGAGGCCAGGCGGGCTTCGTTCAGTTCAAATTCATAGTAATCCTGTATCACCTCCCTGAGTGCTGAAATTATAAGTGTGAGCGATGGAAGATTCGATTTGAAGACAGCATTTCATGGGGATTTATTAATCCTTGACATTTCTTGACCCCGATGGATGGTCATAGAGACTGTGTCCTTCACGACTCTGTAAGCCTCGTGTTCGTTTCACGGAAACTTCCTTTTTTACGGGTCTTCTTTCTCTGAAGTTATAAGCAACTGGCAAAGGAAGGAGAGGCTTCACGGAACACAGGAATATTCTCTCAACCTTTTCCAGTTTATAGCGAATCCACCGTGTTCAACACTTGAGTCACGGAATGCCTACCACCGAGAGGACAGGCCTGCTCTTGTGATACTATCACACAAAGAATTCTCCATAAGATTAGCCAAATGGTGTCAGTCAATGTATGAGCAAGTCCTTGCTTTCCACATGACATCTGCTCTTCCTCTTTCAAGCCTCGTCAGTCACCTTGAACAAGCTACATTCCAGTCTCGTTTGCAGGTGAGGTGGTAGGTGCGGGTCAATCAGGTGCGGGGGATGATAGGTAATGGGAGTAGGCGGATTTATCCAGACTCTGACCTGATTGGATGTGGAGTTGCAAAGGGGAGATACCGGAAGAAAGGGTGTGAAAGGAGCCTCAGGCGTCATCCAGTGCGCCGCAGCCTCAGTCTGCGGCTGGATTGCTAGGAGTAGGAGCTAGGAGGCCAAAGCAACCGGCAGAACTATCCAAGTCTGGAAGTCATCCTCCTGTGCACAGGGTAGGGGCGCGGGAAAACTTTCTTTGCTTCTTCCCTTCGGGGATATCGAGGAGGGTCTTTCTCTGTAGTTTGGGCTTTCTGGGTCTTTGAAATTTCTTAGCTCAGCAGAAATCTTTCGATTTCTGCGTTTGGGGGGTAGAACCTCCTTTTTCACACACCTGACCCAAGCAATATCCAATCGGTCTCACCTCCCCGAGTGTGAATTTGGAAGCGCGAGCGAGGGAAGATTCTATTGGAAGACAGCAATTTCATGGGAAGTATTAATCCTTGACATTCTTGACCCCGAGTTGATAGGTCATAGAACGTGTGTCTTTCACGACTCTGTAAGCCTCGTGTTCGTTTTCACGGGCTTCCTTTTCTTCCGGTCTCCTTTCTCTGAAGGTATAAACACATTGGCAAAGGAAGGAGAGGCCAGAGGAACACGGGCATTTCGAAAGTTTTCTCAAATTGCATTTTAGAGCCGAGACCCCGATTGCGCGCCGCCATGGCCTCCAAGATGGATATGTCTCTGGACGACATCATCCAAGCTGAACCGAGCCAGGCGGCGGCGCGGGCGCGGGCCGGGGACGCGGCAGGGCCGGTTGGCAGGGCGGCCGCGGCGGGCGGCCATGCGAACCGGCCGGCCCTCGCCCGGGGGTCGCGGGCGCGGCGGAATCGGCCGGCGCCTACAGCGGGCCGAAGCGGCTGCCCGGCAAGTGGCAGCACGACCTCTTCGACAGCGCTTCGGGGGCGGAGCCGGCCTGGAGACCGGCGGCAGACTTCTGCTGTCAAAACTGCACTTCGGGCTGTCGGGCGCCGACGTTCGGGAAGTCTTCGCTGAATTCGGCACGCTGAAGAGGCAGCCTGCACTACGATCGGTGTGGGCGAAGCTTAGGGACGGCATTCCTGCACTTGAGCGGAAGGCAGACGCCCTGGAGGCCATGAGGCAATACAACGGGTGTCCCTCTGCGTGGCCGCCCTATGGACATCCAGCTCGTGACGTCACAGGTTGACGCACAGCGGAGACCAACACAAAGCAGAAGCGAGCGAGGCGGAGGCGGAGGCGAGGCGGAGGCGGAGGCGGAGGCGGCTCGGGAGCATTTGGCAGTGGTGGTGTGTACCCAGAGGACTCGCCGAGGCAGCTGGCAGCGGGAGGGAAGAGGCCGAGGAACCGGCGCCAATTCCAACAGCAGCTCTCGGCGAGGAGCTGGATGCACAGCTGGATGCCTACCATGAAAGAATGGACACCAGCTAAACAGCCAGCAAATCCACGCTGCAGCAGAACCCAGGCGTCGCCACCGCTCTCCAGTGGGGGGGGGGGGAGAGGGGGGAGGGGGGGGGGGGGAGGGAGGGGGGAGGGGGGCGGCTGGACTGTGCAGCCAATGATGGGATTTGGGGTTTTCTCTTTTCAAATAGGACTTAAAAACTTAGGAAAGGTTTTCCCCTTTTTTTCTTCGGTTTTCAAATCTGAAACAGACCTGTTTTCTACTGAATTGCTTTGGGATAAATTTGACTGGTTCCTGTTGTGGGGAAGGTGGTATTCTCATGTTACTGTAGTAAAATAAGAGTGTGCGTAAGAAAATAAGTAGATACATTGATTGATGATTGTTAGAAGAATACAGACAGACAGACAGACAGACAGACAGACAGACGATAGATAGATAGATGATAGATAGATAGATACGTCCCTAGATGGATACATAAATAGATAGATAAAATTCATTTAACACTCGCCCACTAGTGATGTGTTTGGCTAATTTTCTGAGACAGGGTCTCCAGAGGCCAGGCGGCTTCAGTTCAGTTCAAATCATAGTAATCCTGTTCACCTCCCTGAGTGCTGAAATTATAAGTGTGAGCGATGGAAGATTCGATTTGAAGACAGCAATTCATGGGGATTTATTAATCCTTGACATTTCTTGACCCGAGTGGATGGATCATAGGACTGTGTTTTCCACGACTCTGTAAGCCTCGTGTTCGTTCACGGAAACTTTTTTTTACGGGTCTTCTTTCTCTGAAGTTATAAGCACAATGGCAAAGGAAGGAGAGGCTTCAGGAACACAGGAATTTCTCTCAACCTTTCACAGTTTATAGCGAATCCACCGTGATTCCAACACTTGAGTCACGGAATGCCTACCACAGAGAGACAGGCCTGCTCTTGTGATCGTAAATCACAAGCAGAATTCTCCATAAGATTAGCCAAATGGTCAGTCAATGTATGAGCAAGTCCTTGCTTTCCACATGACATCTGCTCTTCCTCTTTCAAGCCTCGGTCCGTCACCTTGAACAAAGCTACATTCCCGTCTCGTTTAGCAGGATGGTGAGTAGGTGCGGTTCAATCCGGTGCGGGGATGATAGGATAATGGGAGTAGGCGGATTTATCCAGACTCTGACCTGATTGGATAGTGGAAGTTGCAAAGGGGGAGATACCGGAAGAAAGAGGTGTGAAAGGAGCCTCAGGCGTCATCCAGTGCGCGCAGCCTCCGTCTGCGGCCTGGATTGCTAGGCAGCTAGGAGCTAGGAGGCCAAAGCACCCGCGCAGAACTCATCCAAGTCTGGAAAGTCATCCTCCTGTGCACACGGGTAGGGGCGGCGGGAAACTTCTTTGCTTCTTCCCTTCGGGGAGATCGAGGGGTCTTTCTCTGTAGTTTGGGCTTTCCTGGGTCTTTGAAATTTCTTAGCTCAGCAGAAATCTTTCGATTTCTGCGTTGGGGGTAGAACCTCCTTTTCAACACACCTGACCCAAGCACTATCCAATCCGGTCTCACCTCCCGAGTGCTGAATTTGGAAGCGCGAGCGAGGGAAGATTCGATTGGAAGACAGCAATTTCATGGGAATGTATTAATCCTTGACATTCTTGACCCTGAGTTGATAGGTCATAGAACGGTGTCTTTCACCGACTCTGTAAGCCTCGTGTTCGTTTTCACGGAAGCTTCCTTTTCTTCCGGTCTCCTTTCTCTGAAGGTTATAAACACAATTGGCAAAGGAAGGAGGGCCAGAGGAACACGGGCATATTCGGAAAGTTTTCTCAAATTGATTTTAGAGCCGAGACCCGATTGCGCGCCCCGCCATGGCCTCCAAGATGGATATGTCTCGGCGACATCATCAAGCTGAACGGAGCCAGCGCGGCGGCCGCGGCGGGGCCGGGACGCGGCAGGGCGGTTGGCAGGGCGGCCGCGGCGGCGGGCCCATGCGGAACCGGCCGGCCCTCGCCGCGGGGGTCGCGGGCGCGGCCAGGGATCGGCCGGCGCCCTACCGCGGCCGAAGCGGCTGCCCGGCAAGTGGCAGCACGACCTCTTCGACAGCGGCTTCGGGGGCGGAGCCGGCCGGAGACCGGCGGCAGACTTCTGCTGTCAAACCTGCACTTCGGGCTGTCGGCGCCGACGTTCGGGAAGTTCTCGCTGAATTCGGCACGCTGAAGAAGGCAGCCGTGCACTACGATCGGTGTGGGCGAAGCTTAGGGACGGCATTCCTGCACTTTTAGCGGAAGGCCAGACGCCCTGGAGGCCATGAGGCAATACAACGGTGTCCCTCTGCGTGGCCGCCCTATGGACATCCAGCTCGTGACGTCACAGGTTGACGCACAGCGGAGACACAACAACAAGCAGAAGCGAAGGCGGAGGCGAGCGGAGGGCGGAGGCGGAGGGCGGCTCGGGAGCATTTGGCGTGGTGGTGGTACTCCCAGAGGGACTCGCGAGGCAGCTGCAGCGGGGAGAGGCGAGGAACCGGCGCCAATTCCAAACAGCAGCTCTCGCGAGGAGCTGGATGCACAGCTGGATGCTACCATGAAAGAATGGACACCAGCTAAACAGCCAGCAAATCCACGCGTGCAAGAAACCCAGGCGTCGCCACCGGCATCTCCAGTGGGGGGGAGGGGGGGAGGGGGAGGGAGGGGGGGAGGGGAGGGGGAGGGGGGCGGCTGGACGTGCAGCCAATGATGGGATTTGGGGTTTTCTCTTTTCAAATAGGACTCTAAAAACTTAGGAAAGGTTTTCCCCTTTTTTTCCTTCGGTTTTCAAACTTGAAACAGACCTGTTTTCTAATGAATTGCTTTGGGGATAAATTGACTGGTTCCTGTTGTGGGAAGGTGGTTTTCTCATCGTTACTGTAGTAAAATAGAGTGTGCGTAGAATAAATAAGTTACATTGATTGATTGATTGATAGAGACAGACAGACAGACAGACCGACAGACGACAGACAGTAGATGATAGATAGATAGATGATAGATACGTCCAGATGATACATAAATAGATAGATAAAATTACATTTTAACACTCGCCCACGTAGTGATGTGTTTGGCTAATTTTCTGAGACCGGTCTCCAGAGGCCAGGCGGGCTTCAGTTCAGTTCAAATTCATAGTAATCCTGTATCCCCTCCCTGAGTGCTGAATTATAAGTGTGAGCGATGGAAGATTCTGATTGAAGCAGCAATTTCATGGGGATTTATTAATCCTGACATTTCTTGACCCCGGTGGATGGATCATAGAGACTGTGTCTTTCACGGCTCTGTAAGCCTCGTGTTCGTTTTCACGGAAACTTCCTTTTTTACGGGTCTTCTTTCTCTGAAGTTATAAGCACACTGCAAAGGAAGGAGAGGCTTCAGGAAACAGGAATATTCTCTCAACCTTTTCACAGTTTATAGCGAATCCACCGTGATTCCAACACTTGGTCACGGATGCCTACCACAGGAGACGGCCTGCTCTTGTGATACGTAAATCACAAGCAGAATTCTCATAAGATTAGCCAATGGTGTCAGCAATGTATGAGCAAGTCCTTGCTTTCCACATGACATCTGCTCTTCCTCTTTCAAGCCTCCGTCAGTCACCTTGAACAAGCTACATTCCCGTCTCGTTTAGCAGGATGGTGAGTAGGTGCGGTCAATCAGTGCGGGGATGATAGGATATGGGAGTAGGCGGATTTATCCAGACTCTGACCTGATTGGTGTGGAAGTTGCAAAGGGGGAGATACCGGAGAAGAAAGAGGTGTGAAAGGAGCTTCAGGCGTCATCCAGTGCCCGCAGCCTCAGTCTGCGGCTGGATTGCTAGGAGCTAGAGAGCTAGGAGGCCAAAGCACCCGGCAGAACTCATCAAGTCTGGAAAGTCATCCTCCTGTGCAACGGGTAGGGCGGAGGGAAAACTTTCTTTGCTTCTTCCCTTCGGGGAGACGAGGAGGGTCTTTCTCGTAGTTTGGGCTTTCCTGGTTTTGAATTTCTTAGCTCAGCAGAAATCTTTCGATTTCTGCGTTGGGGTAGAACCCCTTTTCACACACCTGACCCAAGCACCTATCCAATCCGGTCTCACCTCCCGAGTGTAATTTGGAAGCGCGAGCGAGGGAAGATTCGATGGAAGACAGCAATTTCATGGGAAGTATTAATCCTTGACATTTCTTGACCCTGAGTTGATAGGTCATAGAAAGTGTGTCTTTCACGACTCTGTAAGCCTCGTGTTCGTTTTCACGGAAGCTTCCTTTTCTTCCGGTCTCTTTCTCTGAAGGTATAACACAATTGCAAGGGAAGGAGAGTCCAGAGGAAATTTATCTACTCATTTATTCTACGCACGCTCTTATTTCACTACAGTAACGATGAGAATACCACCTTCCCCACAACAGGAACCAGTAAAATTTATCATCCCCGAAGTAATTCGGTACAAAACCAAAACGGGTCTGTTTCAGAATTTGAGAACCCAAGCAAAAAAGGGGAAAACCTTTCCTAAGTTCTTAAGTCCTATTTGAAAAGAGAAAACCCCAAATCCCGTCATTGGCTGCACAGTCCAGCCGCCCGCCCCCCCCCCCACTGGAGATGCCGGGGGCGACCGACGCCTGGGTTCTGCTGCACACGTGGATTTGCTGGCTGTTTAGCTGGTGTCCATGCTTTCACGGTAGGCATCCAGCTGTGCATCCAGCTCCTCCGCCGAGAGCTGCTGTTTGGAATTGGCGCCGGTGCCTCGGCCTCTTCCCCGCCGCTGCCAGCTGCCTCGGCGAGTCCCTCTGGGAGCACCGCCACCACTGCCAAATGCTCCCGAGCCGCCTCTGCTTCCGCTTTGTGTGGGTCTCCGCTGTGCGTCGATCTGTGACGTCACGAGCTGGATGTTCATAGGGCGGCCACGCAGAGGGACCCCCCGTTGTATTGCCTCATGGCCTCCAGGGCGTCTGCCTTCCGCTCAAAGTGCAGGAATGCCGTCCCTAAGCTTCGCCCACACCGATCGTAGTGCACGGCCGCCTCCCTGAGCGTTCCGAATTCAGCGAAGACTTCCTGAACGTCGGCGCCCGACAGCCCGAAGTGCAGGTTGGACAGCAGAAGTCTGCCGCCGGTCTCCAGGCCGGCTCCGCCCCGAAGCCGCTGCCGAAGAGGTCGTGCTGCCACTTGTCGGGCAGCCGCTTCGGCCCGCTGTAGGGCGCCGGCCGATTCCTGCCGCCGCCCGCGACGCCGCGGCGAGGGCCGCCGGTTCCGCATGGGCCCGCCGCCGCGGCCGCCCTGCCCAAGCGGCCCTGCCGCGTCCCGGCCCGCGCCGCGGCCGCCGCGCTGGCTCCGGTTCAGCTTGATGATGTCGTCCAGAGACATATCCATCTTGGAGGCCATGGCGGGCGCGCGATCGGGGTCTCGGCTCTCAAATGTAATTTGAGAACACTTTTCTGGAATATCCCCGTTGTTCCCCTAGCCTCTACTTCCTCTGCCAATCGTGTTATAACTTCGAGGAAGAAGGAAAGAAGACGACACACAAAAGGAAGTTTCGTGAAGAGGGAACACGAGGCTTACAGAGGTCCGCGAAAGACACACGTTCTATTACGATCCCCTCAACTCGGGGTCAAGAAATGTCGGGGTTAATAGATTTCCCACGACGATCGCTTGTCTTCAAAGCAAACCTTCACCGCTCACGCTTTCCGGATTCAGCACTCAGGGAGGTGAGGCAGGATTGGTATACGTGCTTGGGGTCACGTGTGTGGAAAAGGAGGTTCTACCCCCAACGCTCCAGAAGATCTCTGCTGCGCTAAGAAGTTTCAAAGATCCAGGAATGCCCAAACGACAGAGAAAGACCCTCTTCGATCTATCTCCCTGAAGGAAGAAGCAAAGAAAGTTTTCCTGATGCCTCTACCCGTGTGCACAGGAGGACGACTTTCCAGTACCTGGATGAGTTCTGCCGGGTGCTCTGGCCTCCTAGCTCCTAGCGATCCAGGCCGCAGTCTGAGGCTGCACTGCACTGGATGGCGCCTGAAGCTTCTCTCACACCTCTGTCTTCCGGTGTCTCCCCCTTGGCAACTTCCACTCTCCAATCAGATGGGAGTCTGGATAAATCCGCCTCCTCCCATTATCCTATCATCCCCACGCCTGATTGACCGCACCTACGCAGCACCATCCTGCTAAACGAGATTGGAATGTAGCTTTGTTCCAGGTGACTGACTGAGGCTTGAAAGATGAAGAGAAGATGTCATGTGGAAAGCAAGGACTTGCTCGCACATTGACTGACACCATTTTGCTAATCTTATGGAGAACTCTCCTTGTGATTTACGTGTCACAAGAGCGGGCCTGCCTCTCCGTGGTAGACATTCCGTGACTCAAGTGTTGGAACCATTGTGGATTCGGTATAAACTGTGAAAAGGTTGAGAGACTATTCCTGTGTTCCTGAAGCCTCTCCTTCCTTGCCAATCGTGTTTATAACTTCAGAGAAAGAGGACAGTAAGAAAGGCAGTTTCCGTGAAAATGAACACGAGGCTTACAGAGTCATGACGAACACGGTTTCTATGATCCCTCAACTCGGGGTCAAGAAAGGTCAAGGATTAAAAAATTCCCATGAAATCGCTGTCTTCCAATCAAATCTGCCATCGCTCACACGTATAATTTCAGCACTCGGGGGAGGTGAGCCAGGATTACCTATGAATTTGAACCGAAGCCAGCCTGGCCTCTGGAGACCCTGTCTCAGAAAATTAGCCAAACACATCACTACGTGGGCGAGTGTTAAATGTAACTTTATTTATTTATCGATTTACGTATCTGTCGATTTATGTATCCATCTATTACGTATCGATCTATCTATCTATCTATCTATCTATCTATCTATCAATCTATCATCAATCAATCAATCCATTTATCTACTCATTTATTCTACGCACGCTCTTATTTCACTACAGTAACGATGAGAATACCACCTTCCCCACAACAGGAACCAGTAAAATTTATCATCCCCGAAGTAATTCGGTACAAAACCAAAACGGGTCTGTTTCAGAATTTGAGAACCCAAGAAAAAAAAGGGGAAAACCTTTCCTAAGTTCTTAAGTCCTATTTGAAAAGAGAAAACCCCAAATCCCGTCATTGGCTGCACAGTCCAGCCGCCCGCCCGCCCCCCCCCCACTGGAGATGCCGGGGGCGACCGACGCCTGGGTTCTGCTGCACACGTGGATTTGCTGGCTGTTTAGCTGGTGTCCATGCTTTCACGGTAGGCATCCAGCTGTGCATCCAGCTCCTCCGCCGAGAGCTGCTGTTTGGAATTGGCGCCGGTTGCCTCGGCCTCTTCCCCGCCGCTGCCAGCTGCCTCGGCGAGTCCCTCTGGGAGCACCGCCACCACTGCCAAATGCTCCCGAGCCGCCTCTGCTTCCGCTTTGTGTGGGTCTCCGCTGTGCGTCGATCTGTGACGTCACGAGCTGGATGTTCATAGGGCGGCCACGCAGAGGGACCCCGTTGTATTGCCTCATGGCCTCCGGGCGTCTGCCTTCCGCTCAAAGTGCAGGAATGCCGTCCCTAAGCTTCGCCCACACCGATCGTAGTGCACGGCCGCCTCCCTGAGCGTTCCGAATTCAGCGAAGACTTCCTGAACGTCGGCGCCGACAGCCCGAAGTGCAGGTTGGACAGCAGAAGTCTGCCGCCGGTCTCCAGGCCGGCTCCGCCCCCGAAGCCGCTGCCGAAGAGGTCGTGCTGCCACTTGTCGGGCAGCCGCTTCGGCCCGCTGTAGGGCGCCGGCCGATTCCTGCCGCCGCCCGCGACGCGAACGGCGAGGGCCGGCCGGTTCCGCATGGGCCCGCCGCCGCGGCCGCCCTGCCAAGCGGCCCTGCCGCGTCCCCGGCCCGCGCCGCGGCCGCCGCGCTGGCTCCGGTTCAGCTTGATGATGTCGTCCAGAGACATATCCATCTTGGAGGCCATGGCGGCGCGCGATCGGGGTCTCGGCTCTCAAATGTAATTTGAGAACACTTTCGGAATATCCCCGTGTTCCCCTAGCCTCTCCTTCCTCTGCCAATCGTGTTTATAACTTCAGAGGAAGAAGACACAACAAGGAAGTTTCCGTGAAGAGGAACACGAGGCTTACAGAGTCGCGAAAGACACACGTTCTACGATCCCTCAACTCGGGGTCAAGAAATGTCAAGGGTTAATAGATTCCCACGAGATCGCTGTCTTCAAAGCAAACCTTCCACCGCTCACGCTTCC